>VUQR01007845.1:15148-68351 GCA_015108515.1 Hemichromis elongatus | reverse complement strand
TCTCTTGTTGCACTGTTTTTCCACTTGTAATCTCACTGTAAATAAACGCACTGCTTAGAGCCTTGAAGAGAACCGCGCTTGGATCCTTTTTTCCCCTCACACCCGTGACACTAACATTTGCAACCGCAGGCCTGTATTTTGGTTTATCCCAGTAACTTCAGTGTTAACTCAGATGAGCAGGTTAGGTATGATATCACTGCCTAAGGATCAATCAATTTTCAGAAATAGCATCACCTGGAAGATCTCTCTGCAGGGAGGATTTAAAATGTTTCAGCATCTAAAGTCTCTGTGTTTCCATCTAAGCAAGTGAGTTTGAGATCCTGCATTCAAGGTGGAAAACCAAAGCAGGCCAGTAGAGAGGCGAGTGTGAGAGCCTGAGACCAAGCTGAAAGGCTGGCACAGACCAGGAGAGAAGCAAGTATGGGAGTCTGCAAAAAGGCTAGAAGGCCATCTGAGGTCCAGAGAGAGAGCCTGCGAGAAGGTTGTAGGGCCGCTGGAGAACGGGACGGTGAATGGACAGCCTAAAGAAGAGATGGAGGCTGATGCAGCTCAGGGGATGAAGCACAAATGTTCCTAAAAATGGAAGAAACTTTGACATATTAAATACCAGCGTTATGTTGACTAAACCTGATTTTAAGAGTGGAGTGCCTTAGGAACAGGAAAAGCAGAAACCAGAGGTAAAAAAAAAAAGAAGGATACGACAACAGCAACTTACAAGTTCTAACTGAAAGCCTATCTCGAATTATGGACATGTGACAGGTGATTTTTTTAGCAGCTCAAAAAACATCAGTCATCAAAGCAATCTGAGTAGATACTAATGGATATAAGGGATCACTAAGGGTCTTTTTTTTTTTGGGCCTGTCGCCTTTGGCTCTTTGATCAGAATTGTTGTCTGTAGGCCAATAAAGATGCCTAGCAGTTTAACTTTACCAAGTGGATCATCGTGGCCTCGCCATATTGATCCATTTGATTGACCTTTATTATAATAATGTATTTATTTTATTTTATTTCCAGTTGTTACAGACAGGACAGACATGACTGAGGGATAAGTCAAGGAGAAAGAAAGAGTGAAAAAAAAGAGAGGGAGAGAAAGAAAACCAAGGGTAGAAGAGACACTGACACATTCCCACCCCCACATAAACAAATACTCGGCACTCAGCCGACAGAGACAGACACTGGAGACAGACACAAATAGACACTGTCCCCCCATCACACTCCCAAAACATACTCTATACCCCCGGTCCAGGTACCCACCTAGACCCAGGAGATGTAACCCTTTTTCCTTGGGTGGAGCTAAGCAGACCGCCCCCATCACTGGGAGGCCCAGCATCCCAAACCCCAATTGGACGGCCAACACCTCCTCGCAGCCCCCCAGGCCCGACAGCTAACAGAGAGCAAGGGTGAGTGAAGACCCCACTCCCTCCGCCCGCTCATATGTAGTGTTGCTGCGTGCTGTTCTAAAGTGCATTTAAAACACAGGAGGGAATGGTGCTCCCTGCCAGAGAGCAGCACAGCTCCTCCCGAGAACCCTCAGTGTCTACATGCATTTAAAATTGAGGGTTGGGCACCGGCGCCAGAGGTGGGTTTGAATACACAGACCATCCTCTGGACGCCGTTAGGAGAATTATGTGTTAGGAGAGTATTAGTAATGTAGATGTCTAGGTTGCGGAATAAAACTTTTCACTTAGGCAGCAGTTGTCCTTCTCCCCTAGAGAGCCTGGAGCTTTCTTTAGGGGCCTTCCCAGCTGGGATAACTACATTTACTCAGGGCCTTCTTGATGGGGCAATCGTGGCTCAAAGAGTTGGCAGTTTGTCTTGTAATCGGAAGGTTGCTGGTTCGAGCGCCGGCTCCAACAGTCTCGGCCATTGTGTCCTTGGGCAAGACACTTCACCCGTTGCCTACTGGTGGTGGTCAGAGGGCCCGGTGGCACCCCCCAGTGTCTGGCAGCCTCACCTCTGTCAGTGCGCCCCAGGGCAGCTGTGGCTACAATGTAGCTTGCCATCACCAGTGTGTGAATGGGTGGATGACTGAATGTAGTGTAAAGCGCTTTGGGGTCCTTAGGGACTAGTAAAGTGCTATATAAAAACAGGCCATTTACCATATGATATACTTCTGCTTCACTGGGCGTTGATCTGATGAAACCCAGTTTGTGCTTCTGTGGATGATGAGAGTCAAACCTTAAATACTGATCCATATGCATTGGTTTACATCATCAATGCCTCCTCCTTACTGATGAAAAACTCAGTCTGCATGTAATCATGAAATTGTCCTCATGGCTGATCGTGCATCAGTGCTGCAAGTTTCAGTCATTGTGCAAATGTCCTGTTTATACGGTTGGAAACCTGCAGTCAGCTGAGACTGGAGACAGCACTTGGAGGATGATGAAACGTTTCTCCCACTGAAGACGTATGGTGTCCTTATCTTCTGGATGTAGGACTTAGTAGGCCTCAAAGGGACTGCACTGGAATGGTTTATTTAACCAGTCACCTTAGGCTCTGCTGTTAAAGCTCTCCTCACTGGGGCGAGGTAGCTAACAGGTGACCGGTTGGTCACAGGGCTAACACAGAGAGACAGACAACCATTCACACTCATGGGCAATTTAGAATTGCCAAGTATCTAACCCCACTAATGGCATGTCTTTGGACTGTGGGAAGAAGCTAGATACCAAAAGACCAACATGGGAAGAACATGCAAAGAAAGGCCCGGCTAGATGGGGGATTTGAACCAAGGACCTTCTTCCTGTGAGGTAACAGTGCTGATCGCTGTGGCACAGTGCTGCAAGTTTTTTTTTTATATAAGTAACACCAATAAAAACTCCAAACTGAAATTTGTGCTGCTATTTGTTGTGCTGTTTGATGTTTTGAAACCTTGATAAAGCTCAAAGTTAAATAAGTTACTAATTCAGCCACTAGAATTTTCTGCTAGCTTTCAAACCTGCACTAGTACTAATATTGCACTCCATTTGAGTACTCAGAGTTATTTCTACTGCAAGTCACATATTCTACGCATACACACTCACGCCCCAATGGACGCATTGGGAACAACTCAGGTTTCAGTGTTATCCCAAGAATAGTTTGACACAGAGGCAGGAGGAGCTGCAGATTGATAGACCAAGCTTCCGATTGGTAGACAAGCTGCAGTATCTTCACATGAACCTTTTTTTCACCACAAACATTACAGGACTCACCCCCTCCACCCGATGGTAAGGCCCAGCAGAGTTCTCCAGGTCCAAAAGGACACCATTAAGAGACCATGTGAAGGTAAGATCCATAGTTGCATCATGGGAGGCATGGCACTGGAGCGTCACATTCTCGCCCTGATTTATGTCAGCATTAGAAGGAGCCAGTGTGATCTTGGTGGCATCTGTGAGGGGGTAAATAGTTCTGATTAAAACTAGTAAGACATCAGCCAAATATCTGAAGATACCAAAATAAAAAATAAAGAAGTCTGACAGTTCGGAAAATGTATTCATAGATGTTCTTGTGTACCATTCACATGGTTAAGGACAAATAGATGCATGACATTCTCACAAGGGACAGCCAATCAGTACCTAGCTTTACAGGAGTGATCACACCAGGTCCCAGTATTTCTATATAGTTAGCTTATGTTAGTACAAAAAAAAAATTAACGCAGAAAACAAAAGTCCAAAACAGAAAAGCACAGCTCCTACTAAAGGGACATTATCCAAAATGATGGCTCTCCTAAATCCATACAGCTAAAGAAATGTAGCTTTAAAATATGTTGATACTGAGAATCCAGGTAAGGAAATCCCAAATACTTGATTCTGTTCATCAATGAAGTCACTTATATTAGTCATGAAAAGTTTGTCCCATTGAAATAGCCACGTCCAGATGAACAGAATCCACTGTGGCGTGGGCTTTTAAATGTTAAATGCTATGTGTTAGATCCCAACTGAAAAAAGCCAAGTTAATGCAAACCAAAGTAAGTGGTTCAGGTTTTTTAGGGTTTTTGACCCAATGTTTTGTGTTAGTTTTTACTTCTCGGATTTGAGATTTCTTGACGTTTTTAGAGAAACCTATAATTATATTTGGTCCTAGCACTGAACCCTGTGGAACTCCATATCTGACGTTTCTGTGTGAAGAAGTCTCCCCATTTACGAGAATGAATCAGGACTGGGTACCTAGTGTGAAGAGTTCTGAATCCTGACTAAATCTCTTCCAATAAGCCATTCCTCAGCAGATGATTAGGTAGCTGTTTTTTCAACTAGCCTTTCAAGAAAGGGTATGGGTATTAATAGAATGTTAAATGGCCAATAATTAGCTAAGACACCGGGTCAAGAGAAGACTTTTTAAGTCCATCCATCCATCCATCCATTTTCTTCCGCTTTATCTGGGGCCAGGTCGTGGAGCAGCAGCCCAAGCAGAGAAGCCCAGACCTCCCTCTCCCCAGCCACCTCCTCCAGCTTATCCAGGGGAACACCAAGGCGCTCCCAGGCCAGCCCAGAGATATAATCTCTCCAGCGTGTCCTGGGTCTGCTCCAGGGCCTCCTCTGGCCGAACCAGCTATACATGTATAATATAATATAATATAATATAATATAATATAATATAATATAATATAATATAATATAATATAATGATGATGTTTCAATAACAAATAATCTAATATTTTTTTCATTTAGCTGTTGCTGCTTTTTGTCAGAACCCTTTTCTGTCTTTCAGAGCTTCAACACAATATTTTTGGAAAATTCGCCCAGCAAGATATACAACAGATGTCTCTGTCTATAGTAAACACCATGTGTTAAATACTGGCCCTCACTGATATTCAGCCAATGTATCGGTGCATCCGTTAATTAATATAAATGCTGCAAAAAACCAACAGAAATGTCACATGAACAGATGCTTCTCTTTTAATTTGATTTTGTATTTATTCATAATACACTAATACTAGAATATGTAAATGATATTAAAATAAAACAACTAAAAAAACTTTTGAGAACGAATTAAATTGAAAAGAAATACAAAATAAAAAAGAAAGACATAGTGATGATTAATGATATTTTGATAAAAAACATATTGAATAATTTAAGTTAATTACTTATTTACTTTTAAACATGTTGGCAGTGTTGGCTCTCCATACCGTTTGAAATGAAGGATTTCATGTTTCACAGTTATTTTGTTCACCCAAACACATTGAAACCACAGCTCACACCTGATTTATAATAATGTAGAAACTCAGAACTCAGAACGAGACGTATCGACACAACAGGGTTGCTGCTGGAACTCCTACCTGGCATTGTGCTGCCACTCATCGGTACAGCCGGACACGCTGGGAAAGGCAAAAAGTGAGTTTGATGTCAAATATTTAAAAACCAACACATTGAACCACTTCCATTAACGCCGTTTAGAAGCACCACATGCTGTCTAATTCATTCTATAATGTCCAGAGCAGGTAATGTAAAGGGATCTCTTTCAGGATTAACTTTCCTCTAAAGTCAGACCAGCGACTCACTGGCAGTAGCAGCTTCACACACAAAGGTCACCAGCTTCTCTTCAATCTTCTTGAAGGCGTCCAGGTCATCCACGAAGAAGACGTGCCTGTCACTGGGTTTACTGGCGATGCTCACCAGCTCCCCGTAGTCAGCATCAGCGAAGCCAATGGCAAACACGATATAACCTGTGATGGACATTCAGAGAGAGAAACACCCATGTCTCCTAAAACAGGAAAACTGGAGGAGGAACACGAATGTGGGCTCTTAACTGCACATTTTAAGGGCAGAGCGAGATACATTGTGGCTCTAGGCCCTCCTCAGAGCTTCACAAAGACGCAGGTCTGACCTTCCATCTGCATCTCTTTGGAGACTTTGTTGACGTCATCCTGAGATCGACCGTCAGTGAGCACCACGAGGACTTTGGGGATTCCTCTCCTCGCTCCCGCCTCTTCCGTGAAGATGTTTTTCTTCACGTGCTGGATGGCTCGACCTGATTGAGCAGACAGAAGAAACGTTTCCAATAACTCAAAATATTCGGTTTTTGCTGTAATTTTTCAGCTTAGTATTGTCAAAGATTGAGAAACAGCAGCAGAAGAGTTTTTAAACAACATGTCTATTACCAGAGGGATTTTTTTATTATGCTGATTTTACTTCACACCATCTGTTCTGGTTAAAAAAGTCATTAGCAGAGCTGCAAGTCTGTCACAGTGGACTTGGCAGTGATGGGAAATCAAAATTAATCAATTTTCAGCTGCAGTCTCAGGTGAGTCGGACGCTATTCTGACAGGAACTCTGTGCTGTTAAGTCAGAAAACAAAATCCTGCAACTCTATCAACAAAACATATTAAGTTTCTACAAGTCGACATCAGAGAAAAGACGTTCGACGCGGCACTGAAACGCCGACGTGCATCAAAGGTTTCTTCCTCTTTACTATTTGCCGGTAGTTCTCGCGTGCCGACACTTCACTGAGGTGGTACAGTTTTAATCTGGCGCCATGTTAAATGGCTGTGTGTGAAATCTTCGTGGCAGCCTTTGTAGTCAGCTTGAGAACATGAAGTTACAGCTGCCGTCGGGTTTTCCTTCCAAAGAACATCTGCTACTCGTCCTTTTGACACCGACTGTTTGCTTTATGAAATAAAAGAAAACTTCAGAGGATTCCAGTTTACAGTGTTAAGCATTAAGAACATGAAAGAAAAGAAGCTTTAAGGTTTGTAAAATGTAAACTTAATATGATCAATTAATTTCAAAATTCGTGCTAATTATTCATCAGTGCAGGATGAAGACCTGACTCCAAATTGTGGCATTACGTGTGATGAAAGGACGCGATCACTGATGCATGACATGCTGATGTACACGAACATCAGAGAGCGTTACATCAGAGCGTCCCACCAGGGAAATCACATCACAAGATTCACTGAATGTGTTTGTACAGCAGCTGGAGGACCAGCTCCACATCTAAGGCTGGGCCTCGCTCCCCGCGCTGCAGAGCCGCTGCGCTGCAGGCGACCACGCGACACCCGGACCCCCGACTCACTCACACTCTTGAACTAAGATCAAATTTTGCACGTTGCTACCAACAGTTACCATCACATATTACTACTTTGGTGGGTTTTTTTTATTTTTCTCTTCTTTTTATGCATTATAAATCTGCTTAACTCACACGTGATCATGCGGTTTTTCCATGATTTGTGTTTGTTTCATAGGCTTTAATATAAATTTAAATTTGTTTTTTTATTCTTCAGAATTAACAAAACAACGGTCAACATGATGAGAAATGATGACGACGATGATAAATATTGTTTTTAGTGTTATTATTATTGGTATTTATGTCATTATATACTGTTTCTTTGTTTGCGTCTTCTTCGTTGGTATTCGGTCATCGTGTTTCCCGGCAGCTCGTCTTCATGTTGCTACAGAATCAGAGGAGAGGCTTTGCTTCTGCTACTTTATGTCTTTAGTGGATAAATAGAAAAATAACCCATCTTTTTAATCTACTGAGCTACTTTTACCTGTTTCTGTACATTCGGTGACAGAGTCATTAACATATCCATCTGCACGGCGGTTAATAGATCCACAGATCAGATATTTTCTAGGCCTCTGGGAACAACAGAAAGCACACTGCTAATTGCAGTGCGGAGATCCCAGTAAGTGCTGCTTCCTGTGAGAAAGGGAGGATTAGTGTTTTACAGCGCGACATCAGCAGTGGGAGAATTCCTCCCCAGCAGTGACGCCGTTACAAATCTATTCTCCCCAGTCTCATCCCTGTAGGAGAAACCGCCCGCGCTGCTTTGTAAACACCGATTAATGACTACACCTCTCCCTGCTTCCCTGCAGACTTCCTCTCATTACACACACACACGCACTGATTCTCAGCACTTATCCACGTACTAGACTATGCATGAAGATGTTTGACTGGCACACACGTGTGTTGACACAGAGCCGAGAGGACAACACGCTCTTCCACACAGATTTAATTTTCTGTTTGCGGTCGCCTCCTGCTCAGTGCTACTGATAACGTCACGAGGGAGGCGTGTTTGACTGTGAGAACATTACACTGTGGATTTGTCTCCACCAGGTGTCTTTTTCAGATTTAGAGATTATTTCTGCTGCAGGAAAAGACGGATTTTATCCGTTACAGTCACACAGCTTGTATACGTTTGTACACTGTACCGCACCGACATCAAGCACAGATGCAAACATCTGCCAACCTGAAACTCTACCAGACTCACATTGGTTCAGGATTCAGCGACTCGTACACAGAAAAGCAGCAGCCTGCACGCTGCGCTCGTCCTCACCTGTCTTAGTGTTTCCTCCCTTGTAGGAGATCTTGTTGATGGCGTCCAGCAGACCCTCCTTGTCACTGTAGGAGTTCAGCTTAAACTCTGTCCGTGCGTCGTCACTGAACTGGGCAATGGCCACCTGTCATCAAACACACAATAAACCAAAAGAGAAAGTCCAATATTAGGCCACTGTGAGGTGTACGGGACGCGGGTTGGTAGAGACTACCAGGAGGAGACGACCAGGAGGAGACGACCAGGAGGAGCAGCATCACAGCATAAAGAAAAGCACATCTCACTTAATCCTCCTTGTTGACATCATTTAGAACGTAAACGTCATGTAGTATTTATGAAGACTTGAAAGCTGTGACTGAGACTATAAATCACTGTGATTCTATTTAAAAACATGTTTTTTTAAAATGAACATTGGTCAAAACTCTGTGAGACGATTTGTGATTGGGCCAAATGACCTACAAGTGATGCTGAATGTGTCGGTACAGAGCGACCGTATCGAGCACCAACAGCAGAGAGGATAATGATGCAGAGGGTCACCGGTGCAACGAGAGCCTCGATTTCCCCGTCGACATCATTCCTAATGAATCAGTTTATTGCTGGACGGGTCTTTAATCATTATTACATTTAAAAACTATGAAAAATGGAGGGTGGATTTTTGTCTTCAATAATAAAGTATAAGATTATAATGATAGAACTACTTTGATAAGCCTACAGAGGGCAAACAGCCAGGCTGTGTTAGAAGGAATAACTTAAAACAATGAGGCCCATTAACGTCACGGTTTTATGGACACTATATTTATAAGCAATTATTTTTTGTTTGTTTGAACGTGAGATCCAAGCATGTTGCATTTCTTAGGCCTTTTATTCCTTCTCCATCTGTTAGGGGCTTGTATGCAGCCCCTGCGCCGCTCCGGCGGGCCTGCTGTGGTTGGCTGTGCGCTGGTGCCTTGCTCCATCCTGCCTCGGGTACTTTCCCTCTCGCTGTGGAATCGATGAGTCGAGTGGAGCACTCAGCAAAGAGTCGGCCAGTACTGGTGGATCAGCTTGGCCGTGTTTTTGGAGCCGTTAGTGAGAGCCTGTTTAACCCTCTTTAGGGCAGATTTTGTTTTTTCAGTTACACTTTTGCTTTGATCGATATCCAGGTTTTTGTTTTTAGGAGAGAAAGAGCCACGGCCATCTCTCAGATTAGACTGCTTCATTAAATCAGCTCATGTTCATATTCTACCTCCTCTTTTGTTTTTTCCTTCCACCTCGAACGCTTCGTTTACTTTAGGCATGTGTATACGTGACGAAGCCTTCAAACGCTTGTTCTACAGTATATCATGGCATTTATAGACAATGTTCTGTAAAACTAAGACAAACTAGGCTTCTACTAGATCCCATTGTGACTGAATGGAGCTTCATCGCTGGGGAGGAAAGAGGAACACCAACAAAAGCATAAATAAACTAAGGACAGGCGAGCAGCTGTAAGACAGAGCATGAGAATGAGTCGTTTCATGAGTGGAGTGGGTTGTGTCCACCTGGGAGCGCGCTCAGAAACGCTCTTTATTTGTAAATAACAAACAAATCTAAATGAGAGCAGCTTAGAGGGAAACCTGGCGCTGCATTGTAAGAATGCTGATTCGGTACAACGAGAGTCTGAACACAGAAGTGAAAAAGAGGCTTCGCTCAACTGGGAATACTGGGAGAAAAGTGCTGTATGTAAATGACTGACAAGAAACAAGTCTGGTGTTATTAGCATAACACAGTTTGTTCTCTTCCTCTAGTTTGTCCTGGAAACTTTCCTTTTTCTTTGCGTCTACAGTATATCAGACGTCCTACCGATGACGTGGACGCTCATTCAAACAAAGACAACCACGAGAAATCCAATCTTCATAAATAAAGATATTTACAATTTAATTACCCAGTAGATAGATAATGATAGTCTTACTAACAGAATAAAATATAATGTGTTTATTGTCTTTGTCACAGGTGCAAGGAAACTGAAAGCGCTCTCTGATTGGTGCATCAGCCTTACAAATATACTTTAAAGCCCAGCGGAGCGTATATGTGTTCTTGTGAGTTTTTGAAACTTTTACATCATCATCAGGCCAATTTTAATACGCAGCTAGGAATCGTAATGTCACCACAGAGATGCTCAGAGGTTCCAGACTTAGAGTTGATCAGCTAAGAGATAAGCAGCTGATGTCTATCTACACAGTAACAGCTTCAAGCGACAACGCCTTCCACAGACTGAGAGTAACAATGATAATAATGAGAGAACTGCTACAAAGATGGGACATTAAACTGGAATCTTTGGTCGGATGTGTGAAACCGTGAATCCAGCTGTGGTCTCCTTGTGAGTCCCTGCATGTGTGGTTCCCACTGTGGAGCAGTGATGGGGGGGGGGGGTTAATTTAAAATTCAAGGAAGCACTTGAACAACACAAGCGTCCATCGCCATCGTTGGTTTATCAGGAGGAAGAAACACATCAAGTTTACGTATGAGAGCAGTCACCTCAGCCTGCTAAGAAGATTTCAGATTAATCAGCCAACAAATGATGACCATCGTGGGGTCGCCTTCACACCGGTGGATCATCATTCCAGCTGACAGCACCTTGGTTAATTAATATTTGAAGAATAAAACCCCGTTTAGCCACGTAAAACGACAACATGCAGGGTTTGTATGATGGTGTGGGAGGGGTCTTTACAACTTCACACAAACAGGTGTGGTATGTGTAGATGGTCCAGCGCTGACACCACTGCAGGACTCAGCTGATTGCCCCTGAGGATCTCTTTCTTCGCTCCTTCTCCTGCCAAAGCAGCGCGCGGCAAAACCTCCATCATCCACAACAAGGACGAGGAGCCTACTGTGCTTCAGGCAAACTGCAGATTTTTTTCACGCTCCCAAAAAAGTCAAGTCAAAACCTTTCAGTGTTCAGTTTTCCTGGTATTTCTGTCAAAAACCTGCCAATCAAAGTGTGGAGCTGGAGAGCTACCAGAAACAACACACGCTACCAGCTCACAGATCTGCTCATACTTGCTGAAGGCTAACGTGTCGCTCGCTGTGGTACCTGTGTGCCTTCCGGCCCGATCCGGTCCAGGGCTCCACTGGTGCTATACAGGAAACGGATGATCTTCAGGAAGTTTTCATCTCCAATACTCCAGGAGCCGTCGACCAGGAAGACCAGGTCTGCTTTGGCAGCTTTACAGACTGAACGAGGACACAGAGAAGATGTCAGAACCTGACGTAGACATAACAACGGCAGCTGCTCGGCTCACTAACGTCGAGCTTCAAATGGGAATAACTAAAGAGCAGTTGTGAGTCTCCTGCATGGAAGCTGATGGACTGAGACCAAATGTAAAAGTGCTTATTAAAGGGTTTTGTTGGAACGTGCATTGTTATCATGATCATTTTTGATTGGCTCTCTTTTACTTACTTTGAAGGATAATTTACCATTAAAAATTTATATTTATCCCTTTGCTTTCATTTGTTGCTTTTATTGCCGTGCAAATAAACAAACCGACTTCACTTTGAAAAGCGATGAATAAAAAGCAGCTTCTGAGTGAAGCAATCCTTTGATTAATTGCACTCAAAGAGCTTTCGACTTGTAAACGATTGAAACTGTGTTCAACTCATTAAATGCAAGACGCAGAACTGCTTCTGCTGCTCTTCCAAAGTCATTCCAATCGCTTCCTTTTCTCCTCTAATGAAACCGCATTTAAGGGTCAGACGTGCCACATTGATCTGCAGACGGCATAACTGCTGCGCTCTCCTCCTTGTTTACTGCAAACATTTAACAAACACATCGCAGGAGGAATAAAACTGACTTCATTCTGAGGAGAAGTCTCAATACAGATTTTGCAAAAATTAAATTGTTAATTTGCTTCTATATGATATTTTCTAACCTAATTATTAGACTTATTCATGCGTTCTCTGTAATGACACTTTGGTGCACGGCTGTCAATGCCAGGTGATTGCAGGACATTGACAGAGCGAGCTGAAAGCAGGAGAGAGGGCAGCTCTAAAGTTTTATGCAGGTATTACACGAGCCTGGAACCGTGTTTCTAACGATAGCAGCGATTTTGATTGTTCTGTTTTGTGTTGTTAGTATAGCACCCCCTTGTGGCATAAGACTGCACAGAACTACAGCATTTCTGACTCCACCCACAAGTGTCTGACTTTTTTTTTCCAAATCAGGTGAAACTGAACAAAAGATGTAATAAAAGTTTCCATCATTCACCTTCTTCACCTCTTCTCCAACTCGCGGTTGTGCAGGGACCAGATGATGAAACTCTTTACCAAACTAGTGCAGATTCAGTGATTCGAGATTTGAGATGAGATGATGACGAGATAACAAATACTGTATGAATCCCATGTTTGTGACACGTGGAAGTCAGGCAGAAGTTTAACTCCCCAAACTGGAGCAGCAACACCGGATGTTTTGCACTGAATTATCAAAAGAGATCACAGATGCCTGCGGCTTACCTGCTGCACTGGGCTGTGATCAAACCTGCAAACACGTGACGGGGAAACATCCACTGTCCTCCCGTCAGCCTGAATCATTTGAATGTGTTGCTCTCTCTGAATTTTCAAAATAAAATTTATGCAGAAAACACATTTCCACACTATGTGCAGCACAGGCCAAAAACTTTAATTTAGTAAGCTGTCAGTGGATTCTTTATGGCTTGGTCCAAATCGTTCTCAGCTTCCACGGGTGTTGATTTGTGTGTAAATGCGTCCTTATTTGCACCTAGTGATCCCGACAGCGCCCGTAAACAGCATCCTTCTTTGTTTTTGTTCATTAATGTGTCTTGACAGCAGAATGATTTCATGCTGGTGCATTGTTATTATTACGTTTGTGCTGTGTGCCGTGGAGAGCGCTCGTTAATGGTAAGATAAAGCTGTCGATGTGTTTGGGTCTCTCTGGATTGATCTTTCAGATCAGCTGTGATTAATCTGGTTTATTCAGGAATGAAGGACTTCTGTGGATCTCGTGTGGATGCGGAGGTCCACGACCGGTTTCCGATTCACACACTGTCCTCCATCCATCCTCTCCTCTCTCACTCATTTTCTACGCTCTTCAGCTCCTCAAAGCACTGCATCCATCTTCACTAGTCTGTCCTTAATCGCACTAACCCACTGCACAGGCTACATAACACATAACAGATGAGGCGCATTCATTTCACCTGTTACCGTTTTTCGTTCTTCTCTCAGAGGTCATGAAACATTTTGTGGCGGTTTGAAAGTGAAACTGGTGATTCTGTGGTCACATGTTTATGGACACGAGGACCGCTGTAACCGATCCAGGACTCACTTGGTTTATAATTACAAGTGAGGCGTTCAGTCAGATACACCGTGTGTTACATGTTACTGTGTGTGTGTGTAGTTACTGGAGCCGAGGATCGACGTCGTTCTCCTCCCGGGCCCGCGTGTGTGTGTGTGTGTGAGTGTTTGAAACAAGCTAAGGTTGCATGTTATGTCACGTGAACCCAGAAAACGCCTCCCTACCAGCCAATAGGAGACCTGATTCCTTCTATAGTACGGCACAGTAAGCTTGTCCTGCATTTTGATTCTCTGACACGTCGAGAGTCCAAAGTCAACGTGAGACTCTCAGCCTGATGTGTCATTGAGCTGAATTCAGTGCAAACTAGACGTTGCTGCACATTTGCTTCTGTTTAGCATCATCATTCTTCTCTTTAACGAGTGACATTTTATAAGTGGAACAAACTCTGACCTCTGTGCCAAGAAGCTACGTCACAGGATGCCTATCAAAAAGATGATCCAGATGATGTGTCACAGCAAAGATGATCTCAGGGTAAAACCTGACCTGAGACACACTTACATTTTGAGAATGAGGGCAATCTGCAGTCTCTGTGATATTAAGACATTTCCAGGGTAAAATGATGCTTCCCTTACTAATGTTCAAAGCTACACCGCACACTGAATCCCTCTGGCTGATTAGGTAGTACTTCATAATTCTTCGGCTGTAACGGCTCTAGTGTCTTGTGGCTGCGTTGACGCTGCAGCTCTGCTTTAATTGCAGTCATCAGTTAGACTCGTAGAGAATATTCTCCATTACATCCACGCGATGCTATTATTGTGACGGCGCTCCAGTGGAGTGCAGAGCTGTTCAATGCCGTTCACGCGAGGAAACAAATAAAGCACCGCGTGAAGAAGGCAACAGTTGGCCTTAAATTGAAGATTAAGTGCATCATTTAACGCTCTCCATGAATGCATCTGGCAGTCTATTTAAAGCTCATGCCAAGTACACACATATTATATTTAACCTAAATGGGAAATGTCATCATAAGTGCGGCGAATGAAAATCCTGCCTCACAACAATCCGTTCGTTACATTTTAAGATTATTGTAAGATTGAAAAAAGTAATAAATAAATAAAGGTAACTAGTAACTACGGCTGTCAGATCAGGGAAGTGCTGAGGAACTTATCGTCTCCAGCTCTTGTTACCAGGTTACAAAACCGTCGTCGTTGCCGTTTGATCAGATGTAACTGGCTGGTCCAGCACCTTGTGGAGCTGACAGGTTGTAGTGAGGTGCCGTGAAGTGACAGTGACAATCACAGCAGCATCCTCAAAGTGGAATTACTGTGACCTGAGAGGATGGTGAGTGTAGCAGGAGTCTGGACTTCAAACACAGCTGTCTGTGGGCGCACAGCTGAAACGCCACCACGTCCCCTAAAAGGCTCTTCAAGCCTCCGGCTTCACTTTCCACATTCATCCAGGCTTCGCCCAATTATTACAGTCTACACACAAAATACTCCTGTACAGTTATCTGTCCATCCTTCCTCCTCCGCTTATTAAATGAATTGCACAAAACTTACATGTACGTCATGTGTTAATAAAGAAAAAGTCCTCATGCACATCTCAGACAGCGTGTCACACATCTGACACACCTCCAAAATGTCTCCGGCTACAAAGCAAAAGACTGAATCCTTAATCAGAACGTGAAGCTCGGTTATGCAAACGTTTCATAAAAACAAACAACTGAAACAAAAGCACATAAATATTTATTGGAAACTGAGCAAAAGACAGAAATCAAAGAACAGAGCTGTTTGGATGCGCCCTGTCTGATGTCACCACAACACAACAACAATACATCAACATAAAGAGACTGAAAGGTGGGAGACGATCAATGACAGTGTCATAAACTGCAGGCCTACCTTCCTTGGCGGCAGGGATGGTGGGTGGAGGGGTGGTGGACGGGGGCTTGGTCGGTGGTGGGGTCGGGACGGGTACTGCAGAACAAACAAGCCTGTAATTAGAACCACAAAACAATCCCCGTGTGCTACGTGACCCTCAATTAAACACTGTGCAGAGAGCAGACGAGCGCTCGCGTATGGACACGTGTGGCACAACGTCTACAGTAACTGCATTCAGCTCGTATGTCATTTGGTGGACTGATCACAGTGTTAGCTGCGGTCTGAGGCGCACTCCCACCGTCTCTGCCTTCCACTTCCTGCCTGCATTCTGCATGCGTCTTTGTGCATTTATGCACTCGGCGCTGTTTAGGCAGTAAATCAGCTACCTGAGGCTGGGAATTACTTGTGATGGCAGGTAGGGAGCATTCAGTAGTGGCTGCCTGCAGCGATGGGGATAGTCATTTGGAGGAAAGGCTCTGGCTTCCATTTGCATCAAAACAAAGCAATAAATCATTGTGGAGGCTCACTGCAGCGCTGCGGTACGGAGGCAGCAGCTTCAAGCAAACAAATGTCTGCTTTGCTTTGAGGAGGAAACATTCTTTCCTGTATCTCTGTGGATGTTTCTTTGTCTCGTTTTCTGCGGGTTCTCGTCTCCGTGCCGCCTCATGACTACGTCGTCCTCCCAGCTCGTCTTTCCGTACCTGTTGGCGCCCCGGCTCGTCGCTCTCACTTCACTAATTTTAGTTTGCCACAGAAATTAGCTTTCAGATCAGTAGTCTGATGTAGGAAGCGCTGCGCTACCATTATAATTATGTAGCAATGCTAACAAATGAAAACATTCACACACATATTGAGAAGACTCAACACCAAGTTCAGAACTGCAGACGTTTCACAAAGGAAACAGGCTGCTGAGACCCCGAGACACAGAGACCTCAGACACAATAAACGCACTCACGCAAAAGTTTCTTCTAAAAGTAAAAGTTGGTCTCTGAGGCGAAACTGCAAATGTGCACACAGGCGAGCGCAGAAGAGGAGCTCCAGTGATCGCCTGCAGTGTAAAACTCAAAGCAGCACTGGACACAGGAACGGGAGCTCGGCCAAATAACTTCCTTTGTGTTTATTCTCATGTTGGCATATTTATTTATCAGAAATTAAGTTTGCCCGCAGCTCCAAAAACTCCCACACTTTCTTTTCTTTTATCCATTTTATTGTATTTTATACGTCTTCTGCTGATTGTACTAATCAAGTGTTATTACTAAATCAATAATGTTATTACTGCAATAAAAAAAAACACAGGAAAAAATGATAGAACAGGAGCACATATCTGGTTCATCTGAAACCCTCCGAGCCCACAACACGCTGCCAGTAGCTGCGTTGACTGAAACGAACTTGTATCGAGTTTTCTGGACGACTGGTTATTAAAGCTGTCGATGAACGTCGCACACGCTTCGCTGGGATGTCGCGCGCGTCTTAAACACGCGCTGGATCGTATAACGTGACATCTGAGACTCGCTGACGTGTATCCGCTTTCAAAGCGGTTGATTAAAGCTCGATGGTTCTTCATCTCTGCAGTGAAGCTGGTGATTTAAATGTTGAATATAGCTGAAAATAACTAAAGTGAGAAGTGAATTTACTGCGCATGGGCCTCGCTGAAAATAAAACAACAAGCCGGCCCACCCACCCCGGCACCCTCCCCTCCCCTCCCCCGTCTCCAGACAGTGGGTCTTGATTAGTGTTTGGGGCTGCTGCTGCAGAACAAAAGGCTCATCCTGAAAAGAAGGAAGAGGATTCAGCACTCGGCGCTCCAGCGAGGATAAAAGATGTTTTATGTGGAAAATGACGCGATCGTCCTCCCAGCCCGGACGGGGCTTCTTCTTAAACCGATGACAGCTGACAGCAGTTTGCGTATAATTGTGTGTGTTTCTCCGTCGTGTGCTTCTGCTATATTGTTATTATGACACATGTAAGGGCCCTTTTAAAACGGGAGTTTGGCAGATCGAATGGAGGAGGTAAAGTACTTGTGGATGTGTCGGCGGTGAGTGCATGAGTGGGTTTGTGCAAAACGCTGCACATCAAAAAGCAGTTTACAGGATTTCCCAGTTTTTCAGCTTCAAATTGGCTGCGGATCTCAATCTAAGAGGCCAGCCAAAGATTTTAGTCCTCCGTTTGTGACCGAAATAAACGAGCCTGAGAATGACTGAGAGAAGGCATTACAATCTTACATACGAGTTCGCTCACAGAACAATCCGATAAGAAAAAAGAGGCTGCTCTAAAAATGCACCCATCTCACAGTAAATGGGATACGAAACATATGCATCCCTATCAAAGACAAAGTGGCCGATGTCCACATGAAGGCCGTCTCCCTGCCGTGGAGAGAGGCACTCATCATGACGTTTTAGGTCGATATCGATGATGACAAAAACAGCTGTTGTCAGTGTATATCAGAGCCATGATGAATGACCAACATACAGCCAATCAGAAGCCAATAAATCCCGACGTGCTCTCTGATATGTGTTTGTTTGAGGTCCCACTCTCACATTGATGCAATCTTTGTCTGAATCTGCAACCAGTGAATAAACGTAGGGTACTGCTGCAGTCTGCCTGACTCTCTGGTGTTGGCTTTCACTGCTTTGAGTCCCACAAAGCCAAACCTTCATCCCAAAATACACACTGCAGCAGCTCTCAGCAACCTGGTCACCACGTTTAACAATTTAAACTTCGCCATCAGAAAACACGATAAATTATATTCGGTTGCCAAAGTATGAATGTTGTAAGATTTAAAAAAAATCTTTAAGCCTATTTAAGGCTTAATTTTAAGACCTTTTGAGGGTGTGGAGTAACCTTAAACAACAGCATGTTTGCTGTAAAATAATTGCACTTTTAAAAGCCTTTTAGCTCCTCGTTACCCTGATGTTGAATATTTAGCCAGGGCTAAATGGACGCGTTGGCAACAGATAAACGTTGGCCACGGGCGTCGGAAATTAAGATGTTGTGCAATGGCATGCAATATATAAGTGTTCCAATTTGAAAGACTGGAAGCAACCCAGCACACACAGAGATACACAAATGCAAATGGTCTGAACGAAGCTTCTGTGGAGCGATCTCAAAATAGCAGCAGCGGGAGAAATCCACCAAACTGAACTCAAATGTGGCGTTTGAGCGTCGGAACTATGAAATCCTCAAATAAATCTTTTTAGAGAAATGGAAATGAAACGCTGATTTAGGCCCTTACGTGTCTTGTCAGTAGTGGTGACTGCGGGCCCTTCGGTCCCGTCCTGCAGCTGAGCGTATATGCTGATCTTATACTGCATGTTGGGCTTCAGGTTGTTGAAACAGTGCCTGCTCGCTCCTCCGCTCAGCCTCGTCTCCTGCTTCTGACTGCCTGCAACAAAAGTACACAGACATTTTGTATCTTTCTCAAAAAGGATGTTGTGTTCGTCTCATATAAAGAAGTGACACATTTGATGATAAAAGCCAGTGCATGCATATGCAAGTGTGTGAGACACTGTGCACACACAACCTAAACCCAGGACGCTAGCAAAGATCGAAAATGAAAGCATGCATTTATTTATTATTGTTGCCATTAGGATCTTACTGTTTGTTTGGTTTGTTAATAATGAATGAACTAAATCCAATTACTGAACTAATCAAACACCTTCCTGCTGTATTTGTTCACTCCATCCTAACAGTCGGGCTCCATTGGTAACATGTCAAATAGTTTTCTAAGAAAAACCGTTTATCCATAAAACACTAATCAGTCACTTCTGCAGCTTCGTTACAGGAAGCAGGTGAAACATTTTAATGAGTCAAAGCGAGGCATGCAGTGCAAAGATAATTGGAATAAGCAGCTCATCACGAAACTGCCAACCCAAATAAATACGTTCCACACAGGTGGGAGTATACAACAAGCAAACTAAATAAGTCTATTTGATAATGCATGGGTGGAAAAATATCACTTTAATAGGAATAAACCATTTCATTGTCATAGGAGCCAAATATGTGTACGGCTTATCGTAACCAAAAAGTGAATCAAACCAATCTGAGCAGCAGGACCTCCCACGGAACAGAGCAGGCGTCAGTGACAGCAGACATGATAACGAGTCAGTCACAGACAGCATGAACAAAAGAAACTGGGGTGGAGATGGGCTGCAAAGTGGCCTGCAGATGTGCAGTCGTTTCGACCAACTTTAGATAAGATTTGTCAATTGGATGCAAAGAAGGGCATCTGCTGAGTCATAAGTGATGTGGGCTGAGTGTGAAATACGCTCACATGCCGAGGCGATATCACACTCATGGGGCTTGGCCTGAATTCATGCAGAAATAACTGTTGAGGAGAAGCCGATGAATGGTGAAAAATAAATGCATTTCATATGAAAAACGGTGGTCATCCATTTCTGTAGTTTAAATATTACTCGCAGTTTCATAAAATTAACACCACATCAGTTCTCCATTGAAGGCAGCGTGTGCCTGCATTACAATCATTCATACCGACTCTCCTTTAAGGCCGTCGTAGAGCCAAAACACTCATGAGAGCAGGGGCCGGGAACTCCAGGCCTCAGGGGCCGGGAACTCCAGGCCTCAGGGGCCGGGAACTCCAGGCCTCAGGGGCTGGGGTCCTGCAGGTTTTAGATGTGTCCTTGATCCAGCACAGCTGATTTATATGGCTAAATTATGTCCTCAACATGTCTTGAAGTCCTCCAGAGGCCTGGTCATGTCCAGGAGTCCAGGGTGAGATCTAAAACCTGCAGGACACCGGCCCTCGAGGCCTGGAGTTCCCCAGCCCTGAGCTAGAAACAAAGGTCACTGAACCATAAACGCTCCAATGACAACAACCTTTTCTCTCAGGCACCATCAAATAGAGTTTAATCCTCCAAAATCCATGCCAGAAGTGACGCTCTGTGTAATATTGCATATAATCTGTGATATAATTTAATCACATTGATGATGGTTGGAAGCTCGAGCTGCGAGGGAGTCATCAGGCACAGGAACCTATAAGGTGCCTAAATGCACTACAACATTCCCGTGTAACTAAACTGGGATAAGACTATAATAAGGGTGAAGAAATTATCCCGTGCAGGAAAAGATCAAAGAGTTATTTTGGTAAATTCTAGCTGAATAGAGTAAATCCTTCTGTCCTGCAGGAGGATGCATGAAAACACACTCGACACTCTGTCTATCCTTCCTATAGCTATTCCCTAAATTTACTTCCCTCCATTCCCTTTAAATTCCAACCTGTTCAATAATAAAACAGGATAACCAAACATTTTCCTCATTCTCGGCAGCAGGTGTAATTTTTTACCAGCTGTTCTAACATAAGTCATTATTTAGCTTCATTGTGTGTTGAGAGAGCCAATACACTGGATCTCCCTGAGGAGACACGGGGGAATTTGTGCCTTCTATGTGATGTTAATGATGCCAATGTTATTGCTGGACGCCTAAAGGTGATGAATAACAGCTATTACTTTGCTATTTGGTGGATGACGGCTGTATTAAAAGTTAGCCTTACCTCTGAGGTGCTGACTGAGTGGTGGATGTTTAAAATCGATTCAGGGCCAGACCATCTGTTGTTTGATGTTAGTTTGGTGTGCTGGAGTGTGTTATCAGTGTCAGACAAACAACAATTGTTTTTGTTGGTGGCTGCATAGAATCATAACTGAGAAAATGACTTTTATAAGCATAAGGCTGCTTCAGAGAGGTGACTTTGGTGCAGTGGCCTGTTTGGCAGCCGATGTACGAACACATTAAAGTTCATAAATGAAGTGCATAGAGTTTCATGAGAGTTTAACGGACACCGGAGGTCATTTGAAAGTGTATCTGGTGGCTGCTTTTCTTCCTAGAGCATCATGTTAATGTTGGATGGGGTCCATCACTGATAACGGCCAATCAAAATGCTGTAATAAAGCTTTGCAGCTAATTTATTCTGTATTGGAGGAAGTGCGGAGCTAAAGCGGACTTCTAAATAATTATGTTTATGAGGAACAAATGCAGGATTGTGGTGGGATACTAAAGGTGGATACTTAGTGGACATAATACATCCAATATAGAAACTAGCAGTCAGTGAGAGTTTGGTTGCGTTTAAGCATAAGATCTACTTGGTTCTATTGAGAAAAAGATCAGAGGTGAACCATGTAAAACCTTCTCTTCAAATTAATTTGGAGAACTTACTGCTGCTATCAAGAACGCCCACTCTCTGGACTTCCTGTTTCGTAGAGCGAATCTTGTGATGTAGTCCACAGTGAAATTGTAGCTGTGGGGAAAATAGTTTTCATCTGGCAACTTTGATCAGGTTTTTAGTAAAAAAATAAATATCGTTAGATTTTTGTTTACATTTTTAGGGATCATCACAGATCCAGAGTCAGCGGTCAGAAGAAGCAGCAACGGAGAACCACGACTAGCTGCTTCTTATTAACATAAAGTTTTTCTTGCAGTTTGACTTCACATCTGACTTCCAGTGAGAGAAGATGTTCTCCTGTAAATCTAAGTAGACGTTTATACTGTATGTGTATTAGTAGAAAGTGGATCCTGTTTGGATTCCAGCTGCTGCGTTTTGTGATATCCCCAAAATTGTTATCCGTTGGTTCCAGGTGATAGTCTGAATCAACTACAATTATAAAAGTTTTGTATCACTAAATTTTATTTAATTCATTTTTGTTTTATTTTCTATAGCATCCACTCAAAGCACCAATCATCTCAAGGCACTTTAACAATCAAATGGCTCCCTATTAGCAAGCACTTGGCGACAGTGGGAAGGAAAAACTCCCTTTCAACAGGAAGAAACCTTTGGCAGAACCAGGACGTGTGGATGTGCTGAGCTATACTGAATCAAACTTTGACAGTAACATAGGTTGTGCAGCTTCACAAAGTGCAAATAACATTAAAACATATTAAAAATTCAACCTTTTAATCTGTGATATGCAAAATCTCCATCAAACTTCAGGTGCTTTTCATTTGCTCATCTAAAAGTATACTATCACTGTAAAAATAAGGGGATGTGTATTATGATTGTTCACACGTGCAGACACCTTTGTTCCTTTGGCTGCTTCCTTATTCACAAGGGCTCGCCACAGCAGGTACCGTCGCATGGTGGATGTTTGGCAGATTTATACTCTGGGTCCCTTCTAGACCTCCAAAGGGTTTGCGTCTCCTCCTGGGATCAAACACGGGGGGCTTTTGCTTGCTATACCTACATAAACCACACACTATCGAGCCACTACAGCAACCTAGCTTATATTATTATGTTTAACGATGCAGGCATAATTTAGCATGACACTAAAGTTATTTACCTGACGGTCTAGTTAAAGAACGTCACCGGTGGGCTATAAACAAAAGCACGTTTCTACAAGCAGGACGTGTTTGTTTGAATTTAGCAGAGCACTTCAGAGTCTCGGCAGAAAACGCTTCAAAAGCAGCGCTGGGTTGGATGGGTTTGATTGTCGTTTACACGCGCACCGACTCACGCAGACGGCAGCCTTCACTTCCTTCGTTTTCACACTCCCACACATAATGAACTCTAAATAGAAGCAGTTCAGTTTTTATTGTTTTAAAAAAATATAATCAGAGAAAAAAAAAAGTTGCAGGTACAACCAAAACTTCATCGGAGAAAACTTCATAAGTAGAAAATAACTGTACTTTTCCCCCCTCCCTCCTTAAAGTTTACCTCTGAGAATAGACACAACGGAGCATAATTACTGTCACTCCTGTAACAAGCACATCTCCTCACTCGGCAGCCGTAATCGCGACCTTTTGTCTTTTTTGTTCGCTGTATTTTACCCCGTGCAGCAAATGTAAATGTCACCCGTGCTGTGATCCGTGAGCTTTCCTTTTCCACAGAGCGGCACAGTGTCTGATTGTACAGCTAAACCTTTAAAGTTTCAGCACATCTCAGATGGGATACAACAATATCTTTGTCATCTCTGGCTGCTTAGGGATTCAGAAAATTGGACCCTCTGCTTGAGCTACATACTGAAACTCCTACTGATGAAAGCATGCGGGTATGAATGAGGCTGCTCTCCTACGGCGCTGCATATGCAGCGTAGGAGCTCGATGGGAAAAACCGAGGGGAAGAATTGCAGCTACACATACAGTGTTTTGTAAATGCTAAAGTGATGCACTGTCACATTTAGCTCCTCGCCTTAATCCAGAGCCAGCCGCACGATGGGGGAACAGTTCATATTTGCACTCCCAGCCTATAGCAGCAAAATGTTTGTGAATCCAGACTGTGAAAATGTAGCATAGTGTATTTAAGATATGTATAAGCATGTAGGCTTTTCTTGATTCAGTGGCTGCCACTTCAAAGTGTTTGTGTCAAGCTTTATAAGCACACAAAGATAATCTAATATCGATCTGGTACACGTGCTTATTGGCCAAGATTTTTCCAGATTACTGGACATGTTTTGTTTTTCAGCATTATTTTATTAACAGTGTTTAAGGAACTTTATATAAATAAGGAAGAGAATGGCGAGATCTTTATCGGAGTCATTTTCATGTCTTAGAAGGAGACAAACCTTTGATTTTAATAACTTGTTGACGCTCCTAC
Source organism: Hemichromis elongatus (assembly GCA_015108515.1). Taxonomy (NCBI): domain Eukaryota; kingdom Metazoa; phylum Chordata; class Actinopteri; order Cichliformes; family Cichlidae; genus Hemichromis; species Hemichromis elongatus. The sequence goes on along the minus strand of VUQR01007845.1, from coordinate 44,430 downwards.
AACAGCACGGGTGACATTTGTTTTCAGGGCTCATAAGACTTGCACAACAATGAGGAGAAGTCCTATATAACTGTTCCAGTTCATCAGCCCTCCTGGGATGGTCTGATTGCAAAAGCACACTTTAGGTCACGCTCCATCATCTCAGCTGGGTTGATGTCGCGACTCCGACCTTTCCAAAACATGAATTTTATTCTTTTTTAATCATTATGGTTTGGATTTATTTGTTTCAGGTCATGGACCAATTCCCTGACATTCTCAAATTTCTGGACACGTTTTTCTTTTTTTAATTTATTGCTCTCCAAGTCAGTGGAAGGCATCCAGGCCCCAAGGTGCCAAATAATCCCCAATTTGGGACGCTCCCTCGACGGTGCTTCACAGTGTGAATGCGTGGGCCTTTTTCCTCCAACAAAGCACAGACGTCCACTTCCTCCTCATCCGAGCGTGCACTGTCAGACTGTGTGCTTATTAAAGACACGGAAATCAAAATGATTCTTGTTTCCTGTGTTGTATCCGTAAGTGTGACTTGGATGAAGAGTTTGGGGTTCTGTATGTTGAATATCTACAAAGAATGCTGTAAAAGTGTATTAATAATATATTTTAAATCATTAATAAAATACAATTGTATGGATGGCGTATGCACAAAACCTAAATCAGAATGAAAGATCAGAAATGCGTTTCCTTGGTGAGCCTACAGAGCTTGGCACAAACACGGGAGCTGTCCAAGTGCTGACAGATCTTCCACCACCTACAAACGAGTCTGTTTTTAGCAGCTTGAGATCCTGCACGTAGTCAAGCACATATTAGGATAAAAGGAATTCCACATCCAATTCGTTGGATGCTTTGGCTGTCAAGGAGATCAAACCAGAGACCTTTCATTTTCAAAAATGCCAGTTCCTACTGGACCAGTATAGCTGGGGGGCATGAGCCAAACACCACACAGAAGGAGTAAGGCCGTGTACTCACCAACCGTCGACTCCAGGGCCACTCTGTAGGCGCTGGCGTGCCGGTGAGGCTGCCACTGAGCACACAGGCCGTTCATTCTCACCTGATATGTACTCAGGTTAGTCACGCCCAGGTACACTGCAGGAAGCAAACAGAAAAAGGTGTTTTTACTTAAAGAGCAGCTATTTACTAGTCCAGACATTATTTGGAAATTCCATTCTTGAATCTGTCAGTTACCTCGCAGCCCCGTATTTGAGTTTTACAAAAATAACTAAACGCTACAGAACTGCTACTTTGCTTCAACAGGGGCTCCTGAATGAAGGGCTGTAGGCTTTCTGAAGTAAACATGGTTTTCTGCTAACTTCATCATACTGTAAGTAATAATGATATCACAGCACCGTCAGCCTCTTCGTGGCATGCAGCCATTAAATGTCACCTATAAGACAAGCAGCAGTGAACTCCCAGCAGCTGCCTCCTCATACTAGAAGCCCACGACTAGCTGTGGGGGTTTTGGTTTTTTATGTACATATGTAATTGGACATCTTAATGCAGTTTGATGTCTCTCCTACTCACGTCTCTGACTGTCAGCTGCGGCAGAGGCTACAAGTTTGATGTCATGAGTCTGGACACGAACAAAAGCAGCACTGAGACATAAAACTAAACTTTTCTGGAAGTCTAAAAATGGGCATTATAAACTTGTAAGCATTCTTCTCTATACTGCCATAACAGCAAAGCTATATATATGTTTAACAGCAGTCAGCTCGCATCTGACCAACCACACACCATCCTGTTTCCACACGACAGATGCAAAAGTCTCTGGCCAGTTGGTTTCAAGGACACCAAAGAGCACTTTCATGAAGTTATTTACAGACACACACAGAAATATAGCTGCACTGTCTTTGCTTCAGAAGTCTGGCTTATGCACACACGCCCAAACAAACCCACACACACTCTGTTTATGCAAATGGCATGTATGCGCTTTTATCGTCCGACTTCTGAAAGCAGCTCTTGTTCTCAGTTGAAAAACATTAGCATGCGGGTCTCTGTGAGCTGGTAATGGCCTGTACAGCTCAGTATCTTTTACATTCCCTCTGACAAAACGGAACATTTCCAGTTGAGCCAAATATCTAATCTGCATTATTTTGAACTTCATACAAATGCATAATGCATCCCTGCATAATATGTCTGTAAACCTCTCAGCAAGTGATTTAATGAGAAGATGCAAAGGGATTTTTAATTCAGCATCTCTACATATAACTCGACATAGTAAAGACAGCGGGAGACAAAACACTCCAGCTGTCCGAATACGCTAATATTGATAATCTGCCAATATTCAAAGGGAATTATTGGTGCTGTAGAAATTTCACAGAGGAAAACGTTGAGACTCATCAGCAGTAACTTTGAATCAGCGGTCCCACTTCAGCACGACAATCCAGCACAGCGTTTCTGCTTCTGCTGATGCGGCACATTCGAACTCGCACTCCATCTCACACACGCTCGTTAACAAAAACCCATGATGCTTATTCATTTGGGCAGTTACTCACTCCCACCCCCAGAAGAGCAATGCACCGTTTACAAGCAGCGTGACCTCAGCCTTTCATGCTGCTTCTCACGGTCCCATTGGGCAAAGACAGTCACACTCCCTGTCAGCTGGAGTAAGGAGCTCAGATGGATGTAAAGCAGCAGTTTCTTTGTCTTATAAAGACGACACTGAGGCTCTTCTGCAGATACCTGCTGGTCATAGATGTGTTCAAGCAAAGGGTGTAATGGAGAGATTTCGAGTCCCATTTCCTAACTAAAGGATGTTGCAGGATCACCTATAAAAAGCTAAACTGCTACATTAGCTTGCCAAGCATGCTCCCACTGCAATGGAAACATTAAAACTCATCAACTTTATATTTTACTGATTAGCATCTGTTGAGAAACAAAATATGTCCATTTAACGGACTTTTTAAAAAGAAATAAGGCTGATTTTAACAAAAATTAACTTTTACAGAGATATGATATTTTTTAATTTCCTGTGACATATATTTCTATATGTGGTGGACACTCAGGCTTCAATCTGCCTTAATTCTTGGTTCAGATTAAATCAGTGAAGGTAGATGGCACACAGCTCTGGCTGTGGTCACAGCAGCTCCAAACATCTTTTGGTAAAATCTTCTGTTTGTCAGAGATTATAAAGTGGCCATAAAGGGAAGGCGATGGATTCAGACAGCTGATACAGTGAGAACCAGCACCGATGCCAATGAATAAGGATTATTTTGAATTCCCAAAACGTGGATTCTGTTCGTGGACGTAACGTTTTCAGTGGGAGAAACTTTTCACCACTCATCCAAATGGCATCTTGTGTAGGTACGGGGGTATAAGCAGATAAGCTGGAGTGTCATTCTTCTTTTTGCCACAACAACCATGATACTCGTCCTCTGCATGACATTGATACATCCGCCCACTAAGCTCTGCTGGTCCATTGGCTTCATTAACATGCTGATGAGCAATATGACAGATGCTCCATTCACCTCCTGGGATCCCACTGGCCTCATCATCTCGCTCTCTTTTCGACTCAGCCCATCTCTCCGTCTTTGTCAGAGTTCATCCCCTTCTTCTTTCCTCGTTTTCCTTCCAAACTTGTCCTTCACTTCAACCAAGAAGTGCTTAATTGTCATGCAGGCAGCGGAAACTGCGGCTCCAATGCAAAGTGACATGCTCCATTTAAAGCTACATGTTCGGGCATTTAGCAGACACTCGCATCGAGAGCTCTCGCGCAGAGAGCAATGAGAGCGGATGAAAGGGTAGAGGTAAGGAGTCCTGCTCAAGGACACTTCAAAAGAACACAGTTTTCGTTGGATGCTTTGGCTGTCATGGAGATCAAACCAGAGACCCTTAATTTTTTAAAAAGGCCTATTTCACCAATAGGCCAGTATCTGCACTCAAGTGATTAATTATCATGCAGGAGAGGAAAATCCAAGCTCCTACTCTAATGATTGTACTTGAGAAGCAAGTGATTGATTGAACCAGGCCAAACACTCACAGAGCCTCAGGAAGTGCCCACATCACAAGTGAGATAACTTAAATCCATAGCATCTACAGTTCATTCCAGCACGGGGATGTAATTAGGAGCAGTCACCATTAAAGGTGTCAGATGGATGTCAAGATATCGAGCCTGCAGGAGTCTGACTGCCCTCTGATTAGATTAGATCATATTGTTTATTCACTTATACTCAAAGAGCTAGAATGGGCAGAGAAAACCAATAACAAGGTGTATAAATGATCCTGGGTAGAAAATGCCAACAGAACAATTAAGAGCAAGCAGACCAAAGATCTATTGGGATCTCTATTGGGAAATCATTATGGTGCAAGAAAGGAATACGTTGTAGTTTAAGTTTGTAGTTGCTTAAACAGATTGTGCCCTCATTTTTAACCAAGAAAAATATATAAAATGGAGCAAATGGACTTTCAAATGACTATTTTCAAAAAGTTCCACAGGTAATATGAAAGTGGCATGTTATTTATGTCAAGTTAATTTAATATAAACCAATCAAATATCTTTCTTGTGTTTCTTCAGTAGTTTAAGCTAAAAATAATAATCATGGTCTGACAAATCCTGTTAGTGCCAGCGCTAAATCACAACGGCAGTTATCTCAGGGTGCTTTATATTGTAAGGTAGAGCAGAAACACCAACAATCAGATGACCCCCTGTGTGTTTCAATGTGTTGTGTGTTCAGAGATGCTCTTCTGCATATGTTGTGACACTGTTTGAGTTAATGTTGCCTTCATTTCAGCTCTAGTACTCACTCCTTTGACCTGTGAACACCCCAGAGATGGTTATGTGAAGGGCAATCCCAGCTGATGAGCAGTCGCTGAAATACTCAGACCAACTCCCGAGGCGGCGCCTGTAACACCACGTTCAGAGTCACTTTAACCACATTCCTGCCCCGTTCAGTTTGAACAGCAGCTCGTCTTTCCATCACGTCACCCCTAACTGCACCGTCGATGCGATTGGCTGCTTGGACGTCCGCATTAACCACCAGCTAAGTGGCGTGTTAATGTTCGTGGCTTTTATGTGTTGCAATTACACTACCAGCTGCCAAAATGCATGTGCTGCAGTGCATGCACGTCTTAGCACATTCACAAGTCATTTAAAAATGACATCATGATGACACCTACTATCAATGTTGCTAATGAAGATTAAAAACAAAAAAAAAATAATAAAATACTGCAAGTCACACATGAACATCCATCCTCCTCCGAGTCCTCGGAGCGTACCACACTTCTTAACCGCAGAATCAGGTAAGAGGAACACGCAGGACGTAGCATTCAAACATAAAATCAGTGCATTCATCATTACAACTGACACAGAACTAAACAGTTGTGGGTTCAATATGCAGTAATGAAACGTACTGTAAATGTTTTAATGAAAACACAAACCCCTTCTGTTAACGCGGCGTCGCGTACTTCACATCTACAGAGTAAACCAGCAGGAAGACTTAGCAGAATAAAAAGAGCAGAATTTAAGAGCGTGCGAGGCAACAACTGAAGACTCCTTCAGCCAATTCTTTTAATCACAGTTACAGTCGCAGCGAAGACCGACATAATGAAATTTTAAAGACAATATCCTGTAATTAGATTGCGACTGCTGCTAAGAGCATCGCATGGGTATCTAGGAATTAACATGTGAAGTGTCTGACTGTCTGCTGTAATTGGTAGAAAAATAAAAAAATCAAGCAGAAGACTGCAGCTGCTAAATGTATTCTTAATTACAGCTGGTGCAGTTTTGAGAGGCCAGCACAAAATAAATCTTTAAAAAGGTTCAAAGCAACACTGATGATGAAATGAGACACGCAGCGGAGGAGAGTAACAGATCTGTTCGGGCCAATGAAGTAAAGCTGCAGGTAAAGGCGTTACATAAGCACGAGTCTGCAGGTGTAGCTTTATTAGATGCAGATACAATCAGATTGGAAGTAAGTAAAAAGTGTCTCTTTGTTTTTCAGAACAACTGGAGTTTTGCAAAACGTGGTGATATTAAAAATGCCGACATACTCTATTACAAACAAAGAGATTACTCTGTAAACTGTTGTATGAAGACAGTTCATTTCCAGTGACTGAAATATTGGGTTTAAAAAATAAGTGAGAAAAGTTCTGTGCGAGTGGAGTTAAAGACGTGAGCGATGATGAACTCACAGGTCTTGGCCCTTCCGGTCAGGGCTTCGCTGGATCCAGTCGAGTAGGAAGCGATGACCTTGACACTGTACTCGGTACCGCTCAGCAGGTTAACGATCAGCATGGTGTTCACATCCTCCCCCACAAAGGTTTCCAGAGCTTGTCCCGGGGCTACAGGGTGCGGCGGGATAATTGAGGAGACGCGTCAAGGATGAGAAAACGGTCAGTGAAGCAGAAGGAGAACAGAGGAGCAACTTCAGAGGCGATCATTAGCTGCAGCATAAAATATCTGTTTCCCTCTCACATTTCTCTAGACTGTTAAAGCTGGCAGCTCCCGTAGGAGATGCAGCAGGATATTTTCTTTCATTCTTAACATAATCCTATTTTGACAAAACCCAACAAAACGCTTTGTTGGAGAACCAGATAACAGCTGAATGAAGCTCAGTTACGATGGCGAGTCAGTCCCTCAGACTGCTGTGTTTAAATGCTCAGCTTCACAGCAGAGAGTAAATGTGCTCACAGGCGGCTCTAAAGATGGCTGGAGTCTCTTCTCTGAATGCAAAGACATTAGACATAACTCTAAACTTTAGCGGTGTGGCTCCTCTCAGCGACAGCCAGATGTTAGCAGCTGCATTTAGCTGTCTGGCTTCACTTTCACTAACCTGTCACTGAACTCGACTTCTCGACCGCATTTTGGTTTTGGATGTTTTTAAAGGATTTTAATGCAAACATATCTGGTACACCGTGTGGGTAATTGTACTAAAGACCAGCCCACGTCCTCCTCTGAGGTAAAGCTTGGCAGTTTAAGTGTCTACTGAGGCTGACGGTTTCAAGTGGGCACTGAAGAAACTGCAGAATTTAAAACTTAAGCACTGGATTACATTTCTGCCCCTAGTGGTTGGTTACAATAAGAACACCTTCAGTATGACAGTGCCCCATTCAGCATTTCTGTCTTTTAGTTTTCATCATCATATTTGTGAAATTGACACAATTATACAATTATGGTTGCATATATGTTTAAATTACCAGTTAGCGGCTGGTAGATGACCCTGTACCCCATCGTGGGCGACGGTGGAACGTCCCAGCTGATCTTAAAGCGGTTGTACCATTCCTCTGAGACTCGCAGGTTCCTGGGAGCTAAAAGAGGAACTAGGAAGCAGAGCGGGAGAGGGGAAGACAGATTATGTCTGTGCTACCAAAGTGTTAACAAATGCTAATATACAAATATCTATATAGGCGAATATTTGTTTTATATGTGAGTGTCTGGAGTCAAGGCAGGGAAAAAAAGATAAAAGAAGAGAGAAAGATCAGACATCAGCTGACAGAAAAATCATTAACAGAAAGAGACCAGAGAAAAAAAAACATGAAAGGGAAGGAAGACAATTGAGCTGTATACCAACAACCTAAAGCCACAGTTTAAATCTACATGACGTAAATCCAACACAAGCAAAAGGATTAAATATATTCGTCAGTGCAGAATAATTAGAATGAGCTTTAATGACGAGATAGAAAGTACAGAGAGAAACTGCAAGGAGAGACCGAGTTGGCAAAAGGAAGATAATGAAGAGTCAAAAAAGGCCTAAAAGTTTGATAACACCTAATAAAATTTCAACTGTCGGCACAGCAGAAAAAGTAAAGTCTCCCCACTGTTACGGAGTGTACAGTCGAATTAATCTGCCAGAGTGATATTAAAACCAGAGGACTTATCACTGGCGCGACAGCTGGGACACATCTTTTGAAATGGCCGAATGGCACTATACGATATCTTAAAATAAAGTGCTTTCTTTGAGCGACGTGTGCTTTTCAAGCCATCTGTACATTAACGTACATTTATAACCTCGGCGCAGTCTCCCCTGCTCTCCCAGAAGGCTGATAGGTTTGAGATCGCCGTGGTTAATGGGAAACCGTGAGACTTTCCGGCTTGAAATCCCAGAGTGAATCTGCTGGCTGTTGAGTTGCACATTTAAAATGCTAAAAACCTCCCATCATTCTCCCCGTGTCCCATCATTCCTCCCTGAGCTGCAGCCGTCTCACCATTACTGCAACTGAACCCTCCAAATTATGCCGGCTCTTCTGCCTCATTTTCCCTCTTCACCTTCCCGGCCGTTCACCATTAAAAAGCTAATCATGCTCTCTGCAAAAAAGCCATACCCCCCCCTCCACACCCCCGGTATCTGCTGCACCCTCATATGTTCAAATCCCTCTGTTATACCCGCCTCACGGTCGTATTATCTATTTTCACTGTGCCCTTCCTGGTCCTGAGAAAATTACCATCATCCTCTGAACTCCTTCTGCATTTCCTCCCACTGTGTCTTCGCCCTTCAGGCCTAAGGGTAATGAGAATCTGGAGATTTAATGAAACTTTCCAAGTGAAAAAGCTTTCTTTCTGGTGCTGAGAACATTTTTTTAGGAGCTAGGGTACTAATTCTGCATGCAGACTTCGTTCTGGGTCCTCGATCGTACTCTGTGCATCTATCGTCTAACAGTTGTTGAGATGACACCGAGTCCCCAAGCTGCTGCCCACTTTTTTTAGTTCCTATGGGAAATTAAAGCATTTTTTACACAGCAGAGGTTTTAAGTCTTCTAAGACAACAGCCAACAATTTTATTGAGCAGCAGAAAGTTATCATGAGTCCCAGTTAGAAAAAAGGAAAACGGTCTAATTAAAAACCCAGTTCTGAAAAAAGTAGGTAAAAGCCGGATGTATTAATTTGCAAATCTCATAAACCTTTATATTACTCACAATGCTACAAAGAACTCACAGAATTCAACATTATTTTTCAATATTAGCTCATTTTTAATCAGATGGCATCTCAGTAAAAGCTGAGAGAGGGAGAGAGTAAAGCTGCAGGGATCTCTGCGTGCAAGAAACTCGCTAATAATGGACGTCGGATACCCGTGCCTTTGGAGCTCTGCATTACAAATCCACATGTGCACGTTAAAGCTCGGTCACATGCAGAAGAAGCCATTCGAGCCAGAAACACTACCTGCGTCTTTGAGACAAAGCTCACATAAAACGGACTGAGACAAAGTGGAAAGCTGTTCTTTTCTGTTCTAAAGTTTGCATCGTTGATGGGACGCATCGATGCCTATGGAAGTGGCAGCTGCAACATCTACTCCCATCCAGGTAAAATGACTTTGCACATCTGAGCAGGCCGATGCCTAACAGCATGCAGTACTGTCTCTACTACAGCAGCATGGCTTTGTAGAAGAAGAGTCTGGAACTGGAATTTTCTCCATCAGCCAAGAATGGGACAACATTCGTCTCCTAGAGCTCACAAACTGCTCTCGTCGTCTCACAGACGTTTACAGACTGTTGCACAGAGATTAACGTGACTCTGTCCCATTTTTCAAAATAAATTGAAAAATATTAAAGCCCTAAAAAAGTGACATCTATTTTTGCTTGAGTGCTCAAAGTTGTTTTGTTTTTTTTATTAAAGTTATTAACATCTCATTTGGACGCATGTTTACTTTGCTCTAACTGCTGTTTACAGATGGCTGCTAACAGCATCACGAGCCGCTCGGTTCATGTTTGTGAAACGAGAGCGTCTATAAGGAAAAACTCTGAACTGTGGGCTGCAGCTTTCTGGAGAAAGCACTCGTCCACGATGCCTCTGTCTTTGTCTCCGACAGCCACACGAGCCAACAGGAAGGACGACACGCATCGAGGGACAAGCTCTGGTTTAAAAAACGAGGGAAATCTTTTGGAGGTGTCGCACCAACGAGCGTGGCTCTATCACAGTGGCATCACTTGTTGACTAAATGATGACATCACAGAAGAGAAGAATCACGCTGGAACTACCAACTTCACTCATCAACACACAAACACTCCCCGGCTGTGCTTTACATCAGCAGAGATGCTGCCACCACGTTTACTCATTCCACACTCCCTGCTGGTTATGCCCAGCGTGCTTTTAAACGTGACACCGAGGGCCTCCTGTAGCAGCGTTGATGAGGACGCTCTTGTGGATGCTTCGACTCGAGCGTCGCCACATCGAGGCCACAGCTAACATGGCCGTTTCTCTGTGATGTCAGCGGATCCTGACAAAACAACATGTGATGTTCTGTTATTGAGAACACCTGAAATCACCTCGTGTTATTTACCTCGTTTGAAAAGAGAAGATGAAACGTAAACATCTGAGCTGCAGACTTCAATTATGCTGCTTTACAATCTTTTCGTTTTAGTGCTTCAGATCTGACAGATTCAAAGCTGCTTCCCTGCTATCAAAATCCAAATCAGCCAAATTAAAACACCTTCCTGTCTCTTAAATTCAGTCCTCGTCACAATACATTCCACACCGAGGCAATGAAAGTCAATTACCTTCTAATTCTCGGTATTAAATCTCTTTGCGACCATGTTGGTGGTGACTTTTCAATCACCCACCGCCCTCTCTGTATTACCCCCCATGTCTCTCTCACCGATCACCCCATCCTTCAGTGGATCAAACACAGCTTAATCGGCCTCCTCTGTCACATGATCTATCTTCAGTTTGGGGCTAAAAACCCAATCATCCTCTCTGCATTCCCTGTCATGCCTCCCGCCACGTTCACCCCATCCCTCATAGGTTCAAATCCCAAGATTGCACGGGCTCCATTTGTCACATCATCTATCTTCACCTTAAAAAACGCAATCATCCCCCCTCCTCTCTCTCTCCGCATCCCCCGTCATTCCTCCCCAGGTGATCGTCTCATCCCTCACTAGCTAACAGGAGCCATTCATCATCAGCGGGTGTCGCATGCTCGACGCTTAAAAAGCGGAGAACGTCGTTAGCGTCTGCTAATGTGTGTAATGCGTTGCACGGGGGAGACATGATGGGAAGGAGCGGAAAGATGAATGACTTAAATTTAGAGTTTCCTCCACGCTAAAAGTCGAGTGTTTGTTGTGTAATGCACTTGGCAGCAGAGAAAATCATTAGCCTCTGCTGGTGCACTCACAGCGGCGCTCCGTCATATTTAACAAAAGAGGAAAAAATGCTTCCCGCATATTTCTGTCTTCAGCTCCACAGTAAAGGAAATGGATGCTGAGCGCCGAGCGGTGCCTCTCTCTCTCCCTCCCTCCTCGGAGATGCTCTCAGGTGTAATGAGCTGCACAGATCTTCAGGGTTGGGTTAGGTAGAAAGTAAGTATTCCTATTTTTCATCTTTTTTGGAGTTTTCTTTAAGTACTTGTTAATGAAGGCAAAGATGTAACACAAGCAATCTCGAAAAGCAAAACTGGAAGTACGCATCTAATTTCCAATAAAGGCTCGGCTCCTATATTTAGGCTGTGGCACTAACAGGGACTTATATTTTTTGTTACGTGTTTCATTAAGTCAATCAAGGCTTCTTTTCCGGGAATTTAAACTTTACAACATCATTGAATCCTTTTTTTTTTGGCAGAAAGAAAAACGCCCCCTCCATCGTTCAGCGTCTGGTCACATTTTCTTGAGCATCCTAAACAAGATGAATGGTTAACGCTCTTCTGCTCGGCTTAAATTGTTGTGTTTGTTTCACACTAATGAGACTTTAAGAAAGGGACAGCCACTGTGGGTGGAAATGCATCTTTCATCCTCAAGTCACCCACAACAGATTGTCCCTCTTAGGAGGTGAAGCGTTTATACACAGGCACAAACAGCTGATGCTCACCAGCACCTCATTATGGGTCCGATTAGCCAACTTTTCCAAATCAATGATGTCGTTTCCATCGCGCTTCCAGCTTTCATCCTGAGAATACTAACTTTTTTGGACCCTCGTGGTTGTGAACATGACATTGACATTTTCCTTTTAATTGCATACCACAGTGCAGCTTTGTTCTGGCCAATCAGCTGCTCCCCTCTAACCTTCAACACCTTCTTTGTCATCAGAGGACTGTCTCACCTGCACAGGAGGATTTTTTTTTAAAGCTGGTGATCTCCCAGAATGTTTTTAGCCTTTCAGATCCAAACTTTGCTTCATCTACTTGGTTTAAATTATGTTGAGTTATTCATTGGTTAATTTATTGGCATTAAATTATTATATACTGAAACTAAGTATAATATTATAAGATGCTGAGATAGACAGCAGATGTAGAATTGAGCCTCCTTTGATTTATTTTTGGCACTTTGTTTTCTTGGATCACTGAACCCTGCCACTGTTGAAATGTGCAATACTTTTACTGGCCCACAGTGAAAAGGTTTATAAATGGCTTCCAAAGGCTGTATTATTAAACTGGAGAGTTGGGACCAGGCTAAATGGAGATTGGAGCACGAGGTCAACATTTGCCACAGTAGGAGATCCAGGAGCAGCAACACGACTTCAAGGAAGCAATATAAATGCTGAAAGCTGTTCATACATCACCAGAGGTGGCATCATACCCAAACTACTGACTATTTGTCAAACCATGATAAATCTCAACCTAACCAACCAAGAGAAACAGTAACTAAGAGTGAAAGCAGTCCTAAAACAACAGCGAGGACCCCGCCCCTCGTCTCCTGCAGTCTGCTGGTCTTTTTAATCTTTGGTGGCAAACAAACGTTAAAGTCAGGAGATGTTGACCCAGGCTAGTCGAACACACGGTTGGTTTGTTTCCCTTACTCTGGAATCACATTAGGTTCACATATTTAATCACTCAGGATTAGAATAACATAACATTCACAGACTTTCTTCTATTTTGTCCTCCCTTGAAAGGTTTCCACTTTTCAAAGAGGAAAAAAAAGAATAATAATGGAAAATACAAAATACTGAAGAATCCTGTAAACTGCTGCTGAATGTAGGAAGGAAACCTCTATCAGATCAACGGGGCAGGAGTAATCTGGAAAAACAAGCATCTTCACCTTCCTTCATTCTGTTCTTGCCTTTGTTCCTTTGTTCACTGTCATCCTTCTGTCTGTCTGCCCTGTCATTTTAGCCTCATGACAAGATTTTCCCGGCACAAATCCAATAATACTTTAGTCTGTCTACAGCAGCACGGCTGTACTGGAGATCAGAGCGGAAAGATGTCAGAGTGTGTCAGAGGGTCACAAGTGTGCCACTCTGATCCACAGCAGCCTCAGCTCTGCTTTTAAATCCCAGCCGGGGTTATTTGTCCAACTATAACAAACGACTGCTACAGTCAGCTGGGAGGAGAGCATGATGCTTTTATTCTTTTTCTACAGTACTCTAGTACTTTGAGACATGAGAAGTACAACTGGCTTGAAAGATCACATATAATAACAATAACATGCTGAATGAATACGTGAACATAAACAAGAAACAATAAAAATTGTAAATGGACTCTTTCTAATAATTATAACAATAATAATGATAATAAATGCTATAGCCCTCTGACTCTGTCTGAACACTCAAAGAGCCAAACGACATTAAACGTCCCACCGTACGTCCCCGCCTACGTTACCTACTGATGCACCTCTGGTCCTTTTCCACACTTGCTGCTGTCCTTCAAAGGTCTGTCTGTCAAACTGACCCAAGTTTCAGTGATGATGAGAGCAAATTATAGTAGTCGTAGATAAACTCATCTATCAACAAATCACAACAGCGGTCACCTCACGGTGCTTCATACTGTACAGTAAAGACCCTGCGGTGATATAATCAAACGAGTCCCTATGAGCAACGAGGGAAGGAAAAACTCCCTTTTAGCAGCATCAAACTGTCACAAACTGGACTTCCTGTAAACACAGCCAACCACAGGAAGGCTCCAAGGGCCAAATTTGAATTGTTTATAAATTCATTAATTTTGTATCATCGTCCTGTATACCGATCATTTAGCGAATCAAAAATGTCTGCGTCGTTCTTCTTGTGTCGCTGTGTGCTTTCACTTTGGCCCAGCAGTGACTGAGAGCAGATAGGGTGGTGTGGGTGGTGTGGGTGGTGTGGAGTTGAATTTCAGCTGTACTCTGAGGTCCTGATCACACATTAAGGATCAAAGACGATACAGGAGACAAGGTAAAAAAGAGCAGCGAGTGAAGAAGAGAAAGTGAGAGAAACAAAAGTCAAACAAACTCGACATCAATATGACTCACGCGTTCGTCCCGTCTGCGCGGCTGCCGGTCCGTCTCCCTCGGGGTAAACAGGAGTGATGGAGACTTTGTACTCCGTGTCTGACAGCAGAGGCTGCAGAACCAGGCCGTTCTGACCAGTGGGCACCGTTCTCTGTTAACACAGTTTTGAAAGACGAGCGAAGCCGTTAATGTTTGACTTTAACATTTAGACATTTCCCCCATCTTCAGTCTCTCTGCACTCAAGTGGCATTTCACCTCCCAAAGTTCAGCTGCCAGTCAAACAGAGAAACTGCACTCTGACGAGTTTCCACAGATAATCGTCCATTTTTGCTTTGTAATATTAAACATGTGGGTTTTTGTAGCTGCTTCTCAATAACGTCACTCCACATACGCTCCCTGTAGGATAATGTGCAGATGGTAGAGTAGACGTAACAGCGGGATAATGTGACTGCTGCCTTTTCTCACTGTAACAGGACCTCGAGTCTGCTTCGAAAACAAAAGAAAAATAATGTTTGAAAAACCACAAAAAAGTTGTGCATGTCCACATGATTTGATTGCCTCTGATGAAACTTTGTAAGGACGTCGAGGAGTGGTGTTAACAGATCATCAAGGTTTCGTCCACCGAGGTCGTCGAGGCCAACTTGAAGATTTATTGGTTGAAAATTGATATAAAGCCTTATTCATTGAAAACTATGATTCTTACCAGGTGTGGTTTCTATTGTCAGCATTTAGAAAGGACCATATAGATCTAAATTATCACATCACATTTGGCTTCATTGGGTGATGGCCTCCAGCTCGCACTGGAACGGTTCACACTCGACTGTGAACCAGCGGGAATGAGGATCAGCACCTCCAAATCTGAGGCCATGGTCCTCAGCCGGAAAAGGGTGGAGTGCCCTCTCTGGGTTGGGGACGAGTTCCAAGCCCCAAGTGGAGGAGTTTAGGTATCTCGGGGTCTTGTTTAGAGTGATGGGAGAAGGGAACGGGAGATCGACAGACGGATTGGTGCAGCAGCTGCAGTGATGCGGACGCTGCACCGGTCCATCGTGGTGAAGAGAGAGCTGAGAGTAAAAGCGAAGCTCTCGACTTACCGATCGAACTATGTCCCTATTCTCACCTATGGTCATGAGCTGTGGGTAGTGACCGAAAGAACGAGATCGTGGATACAAGCGGCAGAAATGAGCTTCCTCCAAAGGGTGGCTGGCCTCTCCCTTACAGATAGGGTGAGAAGTTCAGCCATTCGGGAGGAGCTCAGAGTAGAGCCGCTGCTCCTCCACATCAAAAGGAGCCAGCAGAGGTGGTTCAGGCATCTGACAAGGATGCCTCCTGGGTGAGGTGTTTCGGCCATGTCCCACCGGGAGGAGGCCCCGGGGCAGACCCAGGACACGCTGGAGAGATTCTCTCCGCTGAACTGGGAACGCCTTGGTGTTCCCCCGGATAAGCTGGAGGAGGTGGCTGGGGAGAGGGAGGTCTGGGCATCTCTGCTTAGGCTGCTGCCCCCGCGACCCGGCCCCGGATCAGCAGAGGAAGAATGGATGGATGGATATCACATTTGACCTCTTTGTCCAAGTCGGTTTTAAAGGTCAAAATGATAATAAATACGTGATAATAACGCTATATAGAGATACTTACAATGATAATAAGTTTCGTCACATGACAAGAACATGTTTCCATGGCATACTTTCAACTATTAATGACTCATTTTATTATAACTTTATTGTGTTTACATAAACAGGTTATAAATGTTTGAATTTAAATCAAATGAGTTTGTTCTTCTCATTAAAATCACACCAGTTTTTCTTTTTAACCTGATCTTCAGTCTAACCGCTCACTGGTTGGTTTGTTGGTCGTCTTTCTGACGCTCGTCTCCCTTTTTTTTTTTCCTTTGTGTTCCAAATTTCCAAATTATTGTTAATATTTTATTATAATCTTTTCTATTGCGTTCTTTGAACTCCAGCAGCTATGTGCTCTCTCATGTGTTGGGCTCCTCTGGGCCGTGGATTTATAAAGTGTAACGAGGACGGATCCAAAAACGAGTTAACAAAGAGAATTAAGATTTTTAATGCACGAGCTACCAAAAAAAAGTAGTATTAGCCTTTTAATAGAGGTGAAGCAGAGCGAGTGGCTGCAGTGGACGCTGAGCTTTCAAAGTGCTGCAGAGGTTAATTGTGTCCAGGTGTCCTCTTCACCTGTGGGCGAGCCGAGTCTTTTATTAAAACTGATCATCTCACACTGAAGACAATCCAATCTCCTTCTTTACCCCGCGGGCATCGTTCCTCTCTCTTCATCTCTGCTTCTGTCGATTTCTCTGCCGTTGTTTGTCTCTCCACATCTGCTGTTCATAAATTATACTTATAAAGTGTATTATATTATTTATTTTTGTTTTGGTTCTTTGAATCACAAACCCAGTGGAGCTCTCCTTCTTGGCGGTCTCATTTCCCCACCTCTCATCTTAAAGTATCACCTTCTTTCCCCCTTCTGTTATTAAACTCTGTGATACCTACACACACATATATATTATGATGATGGCAGTAATTTCCAAAAAAATCCAATTGGAGCACGGTTTATAGAAAAAGCGAGAAGGATGGCATCGTCTGGTTGTGGCGATATAATAAAAGAAAATCTTGACAAATCAAGTGGCTCCTCCCATTTTGTCGGTAGGAAAGATACCAGCCGAGCCTCGTGATACAGGTAAGGAACGCTCGTCTGTTATTTGATCTGCGTAAAGCGTGCTGTGGATGCTTTAAGTGGCTCTGTGACGGGAAATGTTTGGAGGTATTTTACATATGATTGAACACAGAGCTCATTTCGCTCCAGGAAAGCGGCGCTATTGTTGCCGTGTGCGTAGGAGAAATCTTTAAAGGTCGAGCTCTCTCCACCGCTGTCTATCCGTCCGCCTGTCTCCTTCCATCCGTCTGTCTGTCGGCCGGGCCGGTTTGCATTCTGAGCATGTAGAGTCTGGCCCTACTCCATTCGCAAACCTTCCACTTTATAAAAAAAAAAAAAAGAAAAAAATTCTCAAACGTGTCAGTCAGACCAGCACTGTGGGGCCTTGACAAATCAATTTCAGCCCAGTCTGATGAAAAAGGCAGCAAGTCTCTAAACTGTCACAGTGTCACACAGTTGGAATAAACCACCTCAAGCTGCACTCCCTTTTTTACTCCAGCCTCTTTGTAAATGCAAACGTGGTCTCATAAAGTATTTATGTGTTCCAGAAACACAATCTTGTTTTGACAGAGGCTCCACGCAGGTCTAGAATATTAAGTTTGATCTACCTTCGCCGGAACAACGAGGCTTGAAGGAAAACTGCAGGGTAGACAGTCAAACTCACGGCTGACGGAGTCAAGTCGAGGTAACTGCTGGGGTACGATGAGTGCTAAACTGTGCAGACGTGTTACCTCCCCCCCAAAAAACACCTTAGCACAAACGCGGGATGAGATTTCAGACCAGAACAACAGGAAGCAACGAAAACTTTCAAGTAGAGCTGCGAAAAAAATCAGAAAGACTCCTACGAAGAACATTTTGGTCAATACTGACATCACAGAAGAGGTTTTGATCTAAAACTGAAATATAAATACATAAACACACCACAGCCAGTCAGTGTGACACAGCTAATGAGTAATGTTGAATTATCCGTAATCTGGTTTAAATCATTTTTATGATAAAACCCAAATAATCACTCAGCCCTAGATCCAAGTGTGGACACGTCCCTTATGTTGTCAACCAAGCGTGGGCTGAAAACTGAAACTGAGAAGAAACTTTTCAGACCTGCAGTTCCTTCAGTGGCCACTAGAGAAATCCTCATAAATGCAGATGTTAACGTGCTTAGCTTTACAGCAGTGGTCGACATCACTGACTATGTTAGAGAAGAACCATCTTTAATCTTAGACCAGGACTTTAAGCTCAAGTCAAGTCACAGCTGGCCTTCAGCTGGTACCCGGAGATGGAGACTGTGAGGCTAAATGTAACGGACTGTGGAGAAAAAAACCAGAAACTTACTGCTAAATATCAGAAACAGACCTACTCTTAAAAAAAATAAATAAATAGATAACTGGAAGTGAACCAGAGACACTAAATGAGCAGTTTTTAGGATAGTTGGGAAAAAAAGAGCAGATTTCTGCTGAATGATGCCAAAGATCACAATTAAAAGGAAATGGGTTTGGATTTCTCCGCCATGAAACCACACTCATGGTGTTTAGACCTAAATGGCTTCCATTAGCTAAAACCGGCAATTGAGACATGGCTCAAAGATCAGAAATTAAAGCTTTAGTGCAGAACGCTGTATTTATTTATTATTTTCTAATAGCTGTGAGCATCACCCACGGACAGTTACAGTTCTTTAGGAAAAATCCGGTCCGTCTTCACCTTTTCCTTGTGTGGTGTGAACTGATAAAACAAATCAAGGTTGAATCTTTTTTGGGTGTAAAAAAAAAAAGAACAAAAAAACGACCAAAAGGCTCCCTTAAACCTTTTAATCCTCCTGGAATAAGAATGTGCTTGTGAGCAGTTGGAGCTTAACCCCGCACACGGCGGATTGCTCCTGATGCCCGGCAGCTTTGGTTTATTGGACGCTGAATGAAGCGGCACAGGGAAATAATGGAGCTTCAATGAGTTGAGCATCACAGCTGCCTGTGGACAGATGGAGCCGAGTCAGGCCATGGCTACGGTGTAGACACCATCATCTGCTACGGCACTGACAGAGCCATCTGAACGAACCGAAACATTAACTTCTAGATTTATAAGCTTGTGGAGACCTAAGCACTGAGAAATGTTTCATTTCTTTGTGCATTCATTTTCTGTTACAAGTCTAAGAGCAGGTCAGAACCTTAGAAGTAACCTTAGCTAGGCTAAGGTTGGCAACTCTCCCATGAAACTGCACAGATGCACCGCCAATATAATCACACCTGCTAATTACAACTAAGTAACAGACTGATGATAAACTAGCATTTCACTCACTAATGTCTGACAGCAGGCCACAGAGCGTTTGTCAGGGAAAAAGGCTTCATAAGGCACCAAGCACAGCCTCAGTGACCAGTCAGAGGAGGTGAGTCTGATTGCCTGCAGTTCCCCGTGTGGGGAAATTGGGCATTTTAGTGTGAGAGTCAGTGGGGACAGACCGACTCGAGGAGCCCGTCTAAAGGACGGCTGGCTTCTTAATACCTCTGTGCTGGACTCGTGCATCTGCCCACATGGTCAAAATTTGGTAATAATAATGGAAATCCAGATGTTTCTATGAGCCAGAAAAGAACGGCAGTCTGAACGGCACAAAAACTAAACATTCGATAATAACATCAGTCCTTTCATCTGTGCATTACAGACCAGAATAAATCTACACGTCTTTACTGAATCCATGGATCCAAAATCAAAAAGACCAAAATGGAGAATAATAACACGCATGATGATTATTTCATCTTGTAGGATATGTGCTTTTTTTTTTTTTTTTGCTGGAAGATTGAAAAGTTTCAAAAAGTCCAATGAAGTCTGATTTCTGTCTTTTCTTTCCTGTGTGTTCCCATGATGCAGTGCTCTGTACTCGTGTAAGGAAAACCACTTTGTGACTAATATCGAGAATTTAATCAAATTTAATGGGATGTTGTTGCAGCTGCAGATCTGACATGCTTACTAGACGCTCGCTCTTCAGGAGGAGACTCCATCGGTGAAGATGGAGTGGGATAATACCAGCCACATTTCAATAACATGTAAATGAGACACGCTGCCTTCCGTGGCACGCTGCCCTGCTTTGGCAGCCGAGAAGCACAGAGTGAAACTTTGAACAAAGCAGGTGAGGAAGCCTGCCATTTTTTCCTCCCCTCGCAGCAGATAGACATCTAAATGGTAGCTACTGAGCGCAGCACTTGGTGATTCATAACCTGACCGGATTGCCAAACAGAGGCCACAGCTGTTCGCGCTTTGATAAGAGATCTCATTTAACAAGCCGCCGGTGCGAGCAGCTGGTGGCTCTTTATTGTCAGGATGAAAAGGCTGAAGCGGGACCTGTGTCCAGAGTGGGCCTCTGGTGGGGCGGCAGCACCACCAGCACACAAACACACACACAAGTGATCTCAAAAGTCACAAAAGGGTGAGACCGTTTTGGAGATATTCGACCACGTTCACCTGGCAAAGTGAACGGCCGACCCCTCAGGATTACGAGGAACCTTTGAAGCCGTGCTACCAAAGAGACAGTTGTTACAAACTAAACGTGCTCTGCAGTGAGAGGAGGAAAAAGAAAAACTCTTTATGACGCGTGTAAAAGCGTGTGTGTGTGGACGGGTATTACCATCTTTGTGGGGACCAAATATTGGAAGTTTACTATACTCGTGGGGACCGACAGCCCTTGTGGGGACCAAAATCCCGTCCCCACGAGTTTGAAGACATTTTTGAGGCTCAAAATGTGGTTTTAGTGTCAGGGTTACTATTAGGTTATAGTTAGGGTAAGGGGCTAGGGAAAGCATTATGTCAATGAGATGTCCCCACAAGTTATGAATACCCAACGCGTGTGTGTGTGCGTGTGTGTGTGTGCGTGTGTGTGTGTGTGTGCGTGTGTGTGTGTCAGGGTCCTGGGTTTTTTAACAGTGTTTGAGTTTCCTGAGTTATGTATTAAGTGTTACTGTGTGGGGTCTAGTTTCTTATGTTCATGTGTAGTCCTTTTCCCTCCGTGTAGCTGGCCCCCGTGCCTCCCTCTGTTATGTGTTTCGTCGTCTCTGCCCGTGTCTTCCTTCTGTGTAAAGTCCGTGTTTCTTGGTCTGCGTCTTCGCATGTGTGAGTTTCCTGTTTTATTCTGAAGGTCTCTGTCTCATTTGAGTGTTTTACTTCCCCCTGTTTTATTAGCCCAGTTTCTCCCGGCTGTGTTCCCCTCCTGTGTGTCATTCCCCTGTTATTGCCCAGTCTATTCAAGTCCTGTGTTTCTCTGTGTCCGTGTCACGTCGTCCCTCCTGCTGTGTGAATCTCCCTGTGTTTCCTTGTGAGTTTTCGTTATTATTTTCCCAGTTTAGCTTTGTATGCCGGCAGATAAAGCTGAGTTGTTTGAGTTCATCCCTTGTGTCTGGGAGTCCTGCATTTTGGTTCCAATGTCTTGCCTGCACACAGCGACTCATGACAGACTGTGTGTGTGTATTTAAAGACAAAAAAAGCTGATTGACCTCCAAATTTCAAACTTTGAATGATTCACAGGTCAAAATTATTCTTCTGTATCTTACATTGGGAAACAAGCAGAATTAGCCCCTCCCACTTTAAGACAGCTTTCTTACTGTTGGTTTCTGGTTGGAAACCGTAGGTTTGCACAGCCAGTGAGTGGGCTTCTGTGCCTCAGCGCACCATGTAAGGACTGTCCCTTTTCTATGACATCACATACACCTCACATAATTCAATTCAATTCAGTTTTATTTCACACAACATCAGTCACTTCAAGGCAATTCTTATTGTAAGTTAAACCCTAAAATAATATTTACAGAGAGAAAAACAATTATATGACCCCCCTATGAGCAAGCACTGTGGTGACATTGGGAAGGAAAAACTCCCTTTTACCTTTTAACAGGAAGAAACTTCAGACTGAGGGAGGGGCGGGGCCATCTGCTGCGACCCGTTGGTGAGAGAGAAGGAAAAGAAGATAAAGACATGCTGTGGAAGAGAGATAGAGATTAGTAACAAGTATGATTCAGTCCTTTGAGGTCTATTAACACAGTGAGTGAAGAAGAAACACCCAGATAGATGGATACAGTTTTTTCTGAATGACTGAGAGGAACTGAGGCCCCCAACACACACACACACACACACACACACACACACACACACACAGACACTCTGTGAAGTTAGACAGACAGACATACGTCTCCTGGGACGTCAACCACAACATCATCAGGACCATTTTCCCATGGTGCACTGGGCCAAAACCAGCAGCTGAGTCAGACTGACGAAGGATGACCTCGATCAGTGAAGTCACTCGAATGCACTGATCAGACTTTATTTACTGGCTCTGAATTCATCGCCTTCCTTCCCCACATGAAGTCTGGAGTTTCTGCAGGATTATTTCAGAACGTTGTCAGAAGTTTCTGGATGGAAACACTCGTTCGCTGTTTATGGGCAGTTCATTTAATGTGACCATGTTGGTGTCTGTGTCATCGGACGATGTCTAGAAAAGGTCAGGATGGTTTAAAAACGGCTTCAGAGCGATGAGCCGGGCACATGCTGGTTCAGGAGGGACGTGAAGTGGAGCGCAGTGGCCATCCCCACAGATCAGCTGATACCCTGTAACTTAACCAACTTTAGCCAGCCTACATTTTCTGTGTATATGCAAGACGCGTTGCACCCCAATGCGACTCGGCTTGTTTTTAACGGTATGAGCTGTTAAATAATGATAATAACCAGTGATCATGTTTCACTGTGCTGAGTGAGACATGGTTTTATCTCTGCAGGTAGAATGTGACAGCTGTTGGTTACACGTCACTGGTTTTGGGCTCCGGCTCAGCTGAACATGTAGCTCACAGTTACATGATCACAGAGTCGCCATCGCAAAAACCCACGTGGGAGGAGCTTGTTCTCAGGTGGTTTTGTTATAGAGTGCCTGCTTGCATATTACAGGCCGCAGGTAAAAGTTGAGTGATGCAATCATGTGCGTCTCCAGGGCGGTCTGGAAGAAACTACAGTGTAATCAGAAAACGCGGTTGCACAGTCTGAACGCTTTAATCTGGAGTCAGGTGTCATTTATTTTACCTGAGACCTGCGTTAGAGGCGCATCGGTGTGCCGGCTGATGTCTACTTGTTTCTGAGAACCACAAGCAGCTTTCAGGAGTTAGAAAGACTTCTAGTGGCAGGAACGAGAACCTGGTGGTCTTAAAGGCTGAACGTGTGCTTAGATGGTTTTAGAATCAATCGCCAATACTTATTAAAATTTCCAGGAGAATGTTGTCTCCCAGTCTTGCAAACATGTCAGAGTTGGACTGATAGCAGAAGCTAATATCAGGCTGTGACTGTGAGTGATTACAGGCTCGCACAGTTTCAGCCTCCAGGGCTGGAGAAGTGAAATCACAGAGACAGAGAGAAGCCAGCGTCTACAGTGTTTCTGTGAGGTGATGGTACTCTGACAGACACTAACTACAGGGTGGAGGTAGAGCAACTAATCTACTACCTGGAAGGTCTGGTGGTTTGATCCAGAGTGCGTGCCAGAGTGTCCTGGGGCAAGATACCGAAGCCCGAGGTGCTCTGTGATGTGTCCGAATGCTCGACAGGAAACATCTTCCATCTACAGGAGCTTCTGCTGCCTCAGCATGAAAAGACGAGCCGGACTGGAGAGTGGCATGCCGAAAAAGCAGTGCACCGTTTATGAGGATTAAAATATGATCATTACTCCAATCCAGAAGATGATGCTGGTATTAAATGTAGGTACAGAAGCACTGAGACTATGCTAGAGGCTCACAGAACAAGGAGCAGTTTTAGAGCACGACACGTGGAGTGGGAGTGAAAGAGTTTCTGACGGAGCGTAAATGTGTTTTTCAGCCCTGAGAACGTCCTGTGGATTTATGCTGTACAGGAAAAATCCTCTAACACTCCCAAATTCAGCCCGCTGCTCTGAGTGTCCCTCACATTCACAGTGTGAGGACAAAATCACTATTGTCCTTGAAGGATACTACAGCTATTGTAGAATACCATCACTTTTTTTTTCTACTCTTGGATATGTGTGATGTCAGAGATGGAATATCCTTTTTTGGTCATCAGAAGCCCCACCCACCTGCTGCTTAAACCCTCATTTTTGATGAGCAGCCAATCAGACGAAAGACGGACTGAAGCGCAGTCTAAGCTGAAGGAGGATTATTTTGAACCACAGCTTGATGATCAGGTGCTGGAAATGAACGGCTCTGTGATGCGTCTGAGCGGTGTGACTGCCTCCGGCTCGGTTAGCAGCGGTCCGACGCATCGCCATCAGATTGGAATAAAAACAGATATTTCACTGCGATCAGCTCTCTCGGGGCTCCTCTTCATCCTTGTCTCAGTCATCGGCTGTTTATCACGCCAGCGTTCCGAGGGAGGATCCAGACCCGTGGGGGGAAGGAGGACGAGGTGGAGGAGGGGAAGGCCCAGCTCGGGGTTTTGGGGGTCACGGGGTCACCCGGGGTCAAGGTTAGGTTTGCTTATTTAATGGGTAAAATTCCTGGGAAAAGAAGGGAGGCGATGAAATGTGTTGATGAGCTGAGGCGTGAACATCCAGGAGCGAAATGAAACCGGCGGGAAAAACGTCATTTGCTGAGGATGGACAGGAGCAACAGCCAATCAGAAGACAGTTTAGCAACAAGAAGGACCGCTCTGTGGAAACGCTGCGAAGTTCTCACAGACGAGCGCCATAACAGGACGCTGGAACCAGCGTGTGTGATAACAAGATCAGATTTGTGTAGCTCTGCATTAGGACGATCCCATGATCACTGCCAAAACATTAGGTGCAGGCTGCAGGACGTTCTGCTTTATCCTTAATAGAGCTGAATAAAAAAGTCGAATAGGACAAAAAAGCAGAGAAACAGAAAATAAAATAGTTTGAATAAAAAGACAATAAAACTGAAAGTGCAAAGAAAAATAACTTCAATATTAAAAACCTCAGTGGTGAGTATTGTTACCGGCCGTGGTTCTGACCTTTAACAGCAGCTGTGTTAGAAAGTGAACGAGGGGGGAGGGACAGCCTTCACTGTCAGAAAGGACACGAACAGGAAAAAAAACAGTGTAAAGGACGATGAAGCTGCGTCTTCACGTCGCAGACCGCGTGCACTGAGCCCGTCTGCTCCTCGGGTGAGTGCTTGGTCAGGATTGGTGGAAAGCCCGTGGCCTGCCCAAGCCTGCCCTCAGGCAACAGCCAATGAAGATGAGCAGAAAGTCCTGCTTTAAATCTCAGTAAACCCGACAGGTTGTTGGAAGGCTCCGTTCAGAAAGAAGAACGTGGACAGGACGCGAGCGACATCGTCACCGCGTCTCGTGACGTCTTCGCCGATACAGCTCGGCGTCCTGCTGCTGGTTTGCTCTCCCACTAACCCGACAAACCTGCTTTAAAGCTCTTTTGTGCACATAAGCAGACGTGTGTGGATCAGTGTTATGATCCTTTCCATTTGCTTTGCTCATATCTCGTCTGTTTTTCCCCAGCGTGTTTGTCGTCCCACATTAAAGACATTTTTTCTTCTGTCTTTAATTATCAGCTCCGTCTCTCTCTCTGTTTACTCGTGTCGTCTTCCCGTCTCTGTGCCTTCTTCACTTTTATTGTGGCGTCTTTCTCTCCGTCTGCCTGCCGCTTTGCCTCTGACATCCGACTTGTCTGTGGTCGCTTCATTCCCAGAATTCCCTCTTCCATTCCCATAATCCCCTGCTAATGATGTCCGCCGGCCACAAAACGAGGCCTGACGCCAGAGCAGAGCGAGCGAGCGAATGAAGGCAGCGAGGAAGAGGAGGTGGAGGAGGGAACGTGTGTGTGTGTCCGTCCTCCAGCACAGATATGTGTGTGTGGGTTGGTGATAATGAGAGACTTGATGGGAGCTCGTTAGCTGAGAATGCAGTGAGAGTTTTGTGGCGTGACCTCATATGATGTACATCTACTCCTATCTCCTCCTCGTTACAGCCGCGAGACGACGCCAATCCTCGTTTTCCTCAGAAATAGTCAAAATCAGCTGTTTTCATTGTAAAACTGTGAAAATGAAAATTTCACATGCTGTGAAACAGAAAGATGCTCTTCATTTTCAGGCCTCTGAACCTTCGTGGGTTTAAGTAACTGAATGTGGCTCGTCCTCATTGCGTCCCTTTTCTGCTGCTCAGACCTCCAGCTCTTCTTCGGGAGAACGAGGAACTGGCCGCGGTCTCCGCCCCAGCTCGACGTGCCTGGAACACGTCTGAAGCGTCCCCGTCAGACGATGTGGCGATGAGAGGAAGCTCATATGCCCAATTTTATTCACCCAAAGATGAGCGTCAGACAACCCCGCATAAAGGACGAGTCCTCTGGCGTTACCAGATGGAGGCCTGCTCAATATGGCAGAAAAAGATGACCTGATTCAGTGTGAATCGTGATTATTTAGTTTGACCAATCTCGTGCATTTCTTCAACTTACATCAAATGTCTCTTTACATGAAAGTGAAAATGAATGAAACAGAAGTTCAGATGAGTGAGAGGCAGTCCGAGGATGATGTGTCCTGTCTGATCTCAGCTCAGGTGGATCCATATGTCTGCGTGTTGCGTTCACGCCGCGTCAGTCGTCCGATATCACGTGAAATATATTTAGCGGTAAAAATCCCTCCGTTGAAATTCTCCGAGGCTCCGCTCTTTCCTGATGCATTGTTCAGAGAGCTGCACTTTTTCAGATAGTCATCAGACATTTGGCTCGAGTTTCTGCCTAGCAACAAACATCGGCCTCGTCAAATAATAACAAAGCTTCTCGTGCAACAGTTTGTTTTACTGCCGGTGTTATTTTTAAACCGCGCGGTGGGGAAATAACCAGATTCAGCTGCGCCGAGGTCATCAAAGCTGTTTGGTCCTCAGAACGCACGGTCAGGATGGAGGCTTGTTCGAGCTCAACTTAAACCCATGGGGATTCTTTTCCAGGGTAGCTTTGCATGATTGCCGGTTCAAATTTGATTCAGACTCAGCTGCACACGTGAACTCAACTCTGCGTCTGATCCTCTTGTGTTTCTCAGATTAAAACGCCTCGCTCTGTTCAGCGAACAACAAGGTTCCTGTTTTGCAACAAATTCCTTCTTTCCCAAATTTTCTTCATAAATCATTTTGGTTTGGAGGCCAGCAGCTTTCAGGCACCCATGGGCCTTAAAGCTCGCACGGCCGCACAGATCTCAAACATACTGTTTCAGACCAAATTAGAGCCTCAGGACGTTAAACATGGCGATAGAGAACAGGAAGGGTTTGTAAGCAACGTCGTACTCTGACGATCACACAACTAATGTTTAATAAATATTTGTTTGGTCCGTTTCAGCGTGAGCAGAGCTGACTGCAGCAGCTACTTCCGTCAGTCTGTTTCTCACCAAAGGCGTCTTCTCAGAGGTGACGCTCTCAGTCGGCACGTTAACCACCGTCAAATCTTTATGATAAGCCCTCAAAAAGACAGAAAGCAGCTCTGTACTGGTGCGCGTCCACTCCAGAGAGGAGCGCAAACATAAAACGAGCCTAGCGTAACATACGCTGATGCTTTCAGCTGCCACTCTGTGGTTTCCAGCTTTGCTTCGTCCTCCACAAATGGCCTTAATTGGTTGGTATTCATCGATGACTCGCTGTGATAAAAACCACAGATGGAGCAGGAAGCAGAGTTACTCCAACCCTCTCTGCGCTCGTTCGTATTTCTGGTTCCAAATGTGCTGAAGGGTGTCAACAGTTTGAACACTGCAGCTCCTTCACGACAGCCAACTCCTGCTCAGGATGACCTGGATGACCTGGACCCTCAGAGACTCCATGGTGTGGTGATGAACACCTCTGCTTTACATGTCGGAGATCCTCCTGGTCAACTGGGAGAAGATACAACCAGTGTAGTCCTGGTACTGGTTCTACCCCACAGGGTTGCACCTGGAGACCTGCTAATAAAGTCCTACACAACACAACTTCAGTTAGCTGAAGTCTAGCAGACAGCTAGCAGCTACAGCCACCTGTGTCACCATCCACCTGTCAATCAAAGAGGCCACACCCCTAATGATGCAAACTTTATGCCTTCATACAATTTAAACATGTGATTTATTAAAAAGGTAAAAAAAACAGTTTGTACATCAGGTTTAAACATGTTTGTTTCTTCTGGAAAGTTTTAACAGCGGAATCCAAGGGACAGACTCACTGCTGCCTCTGCTGGACGTCAGAGGAACTGCAGGGTTTAGCATGTTAACATTTAAGAGGTTTATGGGGACTAAAGGTTCTGAGTTAGGTGTGGATGAAGCTGACTCACCAATATCAGTGCTGAGACTTATTATTACACAGAACAAATCCCCGTTGGAACGTTAGCATGTCCCTCGGTTCTCTTTGCATCTGCAGCTGAACTCTGACCTCTGTGTTTGTTCTCAGTGATCTGCTGGAGGATTTAGAGAGAAGTCCTCACGCTGCGGCCATCGCAGAGTGCTTCGTAGAAAGGGTGAGTACAGTGTGTGTGTGTGTGTGTGTGTGAGATGTAGTTGTGTTACGGGCTGTTTTCAGATCAGGTGACTGCGTTGGATTTTTAGTATACGTGTATTTATTGTAACTCTGTTTGTTGTTGATCTTAGTGGCAGATCATTTAAACTATGCTGACTGTAAATGCTGTCGTTTGTCATATATCAGCCCTCAAAATACACTAGTAGTAACAACAACAACCAATAATAATGAAGCCAGGCCTTTAGGGAGGGTGCCTTTAAGGGGGAGGAGCTTGTTTGGGACAGAGAATGCACTGAGGCCCAGTTTTAGATAAAGAAGGATTATTTTGAAGTGTGAATGATGCAAAGCTGCTCTGTGAGATGTCAGGGGTCAGAATACGAGCTGATGATGAGCAGTAGGAGTCTGTCAGGATTGTAGATTAGATTAGAAGAGCAGGAAGTCTTTTAATCCACAGTCTCCACAGTAAACTGTTCATTCTCTCTGGGTCCTCTTTGTTCAGCTATCATCTGCTCTGCGTCGCCTCTCTGCAGGCGGCTGTGCTGCATTCAGGGTAAGCTCTTCTGCAGGACCTTTGAGCACCTTCAGTTGAGTTTACCAGAGTTATTTTAGGAGCCGAGCATGCAACCTCCTTACTGATTGGCTGAAAGGGGAGGGGGAAGGACAGACGGGGATGAGTGTGGTTCACACTTCAGCGGCACATCCACAGTCGTACCTGCTGGAAGGGACGAATCATCTGAAGGTCGACTCTGTTTCAGTTATAGCTCAGACAGCACTTGGCCGAACGTCAGATCATCTGGCTTTACTGGCTTTACTGGCACAACGCACCTGACCCTTGACCCCTGACCTCTATGAGGTGGACCTGTGGCTGAGTTCAGGCAGCAAGACCAAATTTATAACACTACAGACATGAGTCACATCTGGACCAAACAGCTGGGGTGGGGGTGGGAGGGTCTCAGATTGATGCAGACAGGAGACACTTCCTGTAGGGAAAGCACAGGTGAGCGCCCCACACAGGGAAGCTGCAGGCTGATGTTTGCTGGTTCAACACCAGCTGTGCTGCTCTGTCACTGACATCAGCTGTTCTGTGTTTCAGAGCGAAGCCTTTGACATCTACACACTCTACTGCATGAACTACCCCAAGTAAGTAC
>VUQR01007844.1:0-11611 GCA_015108515.1 Hemichromis elongatus | reverse complement strand
AAAAGGAAAGTTTTAAGCCTAATCTTAAAAGTAGAGATAGTGTCTGTCTCCCGAACCCAAACTGGAAGCTGGTTCCATAGAAGAGGGGCCTGAAAACTGAAGGCTCTCCCTCCCATTCTACTTTTAAATACTCTAGGAACAACAAGTAAGCCTGCAGTGTGAGAGCAAAGTGCTCTAATAGGGTGATATGGTACTACAAGGTCATTAAGATAAGATGGGGCCTGATTATTTAAGACCTTGTATGTGAGGAGCAGGATTTTGAATTCAATTCTGGATTTAACAGGGAGCCAATGAAGGGAAGCCAATACAGGAGAAATATGCTCTCTCTTTCTAGTCCCTGACAGTACTCTTGCTGCAGCATTTTGAATTAATTGAAGGCTTTTCAGGGAGTTTTTAGGACTTCCTGATAATAATGAATTACAGTAGTCCAGCCTGGAAGTAATAAATGCATGAACTAGTTTTTCAGCATCACTCTGAGACAGGATATTTCTAACATTAGATGTTGACAGTTGCTCCTTCGGCAACTACAGTTATAATATTTTTCAACCTAAAAGCATTTAATTAAGTCTTCTCATTTTCCCTTTACTGTCTGCTCCATCCATAATCTCTTCTTCATTCATCTCACTCGGTCTCCCCTGGGAAATCACAGCAGATCCTTTCTTTCATCACGTCCTTAAACCTTTAACCCTTCTCCATCATTTGTCCATTCCCCTTATCCTTTTCAGGCAGTTTGTGAAATTCACAATCAATCCAAAAATTATCCATCAGAATCCCATCTTTAAGGATCAACAAGCCGCTTGAAACACCCTGTTTTCCTTCATGCGACTTTATCATCCTTCTTTCGGTGCTTTCTTTACTTTCCCATTTTCCCTCAGCTCGGTTTCGTTGGGGTGCTCTTTTAAGCACTGGATCAAAGACATGAATAAGGTGGGTTAGCCACAGGCGTGCAAGCTGACGGCTTATACGCTTCCCCCACCGCCCCCTATTAACACATACACACACAAACACCTGCAACTGCCCACTCAAGAGTCTGACTAAGACTCATGCCCACATATACACACAAGCAACACAAACACTGTAGTGCACATACAGTCAGCTATTGTGAATATGGATCCCATTTCCGTTATATAGGCTAATTCCCCACTCAGATCTGATGTCTTGCGTTCATTGACGTGGGGGAGGGAGGGGGAATAAAAGCATAGATTTAAGAGTGTGGTAATTCCATTTCCTTTATACTCCATATCTGTGCTCTCAGCAGGGTAGAACGCCACAGGGAAGCAATGAATAAAAAGATGTGGAAATAGTCATGAAAAGTGGCAGTTTCATGTCTGGTCTTTCACTATTTCACCAAACACGCTGGGCATAACCCGATAATCAAACAAAACTCTGATAATGGTCAGATTTTGAAAACACTCATCTATAAATTCAGACATGTACACGGAGCCTCAGTATAGGCGGGTAAATAAAAATGCGAATGCAGAACATGTCCACGATGATAATTGTTTAAAAGTAAAGAAAAAGGAGTGAACTTGAGTTATGAATCTTGAGTCAGATGTAAAATGAAATGAGAGAGGGTGATGAACTGCAGTGTATTTCTATATCTGTGTCAGACAGCTTGTCTGTGTGTCCATAGTGTGGTCCCCGAGGGATGAACTTCTGTCAGAGCTGATGTTCAGACAGCCTCCACCTCAGGGCTCAGCCAGCCCACATGAACTCATCTTAAAAGAAAAATTAAATGATGCAGCTTTTAAAAGGACAAGAACCGAGAGGAGAGATGGGTCACATGTATGCTCAAATACAGAGTGGGAGGACATTTGAAAAGGAAAGAATTAGGTTGAGAACTTGAATTGAGGTAGTCAGGCCAGATTCATAATAATTGTTATTACTATATTTTTCAGACCATAAAACCTCGTATTGTGGATGGATTATCTCAGTTGTTCTACGGACCAAAGTTTGGTCCGTTTACAGCATCATCAAGCGGTGTGGCTTCGTAGCTTACTAAAGTCGTACTAAAACATTTTGTGACAGATTTTTGAGCGCCGTGTACCACATGAAATCGGTTTGAGGTCAGTAAGCACAACCAGAATTCATACATAAGGCGCACCGGATTATAAGGCGCACTCTCAATTTTTGAGAAAATTAAAGGATTTTAAGTTCACCCTATAGTGCGGAAAATACGGTATTATTTCAAAGGTCAACACATTTGACATGTCTCGTTTAATCAGCAGATTGGGAACACCCCATTCAGTGTGATCGCCCCATAATCAAATTTTTTCCAAAAGGTACAGTAGCATGTGTTCCCAGCCCTCTGATTCTTTTTACATAATCAGGGCTACTTGACCTACCATCTCTTTCTGTGCCTCCTCACTTACACAACTCTCCCACCTACAGCACTCCGCATCTTTCATGTCCAAGAATCATGAAGCCAAGTGAGGGAAGAGAGAGAAACAAGGCTATACTCTAACACCCAATATATATAGCTGTCTGCTACCTATGAGTAATAAGCAGCGCCAGAGCCTGTGAGTAATTCACTGAGTCAAATGCACATGCCTGTGCAGGACCTGCAATACAATTTGTTCAGCCACAACTCGTGAATTTCTGTTCTGCTGATTCCCTCTGAAAATGTGAGATATATGTGACAAACAACTTTTCATATAGCTTGTGCCTTCACTGCTCTTTTGTCCTCCGATCCAATCCCACAGATGTTGCTCTTCACTCCTCCACTGATCAACTCATTTACAGGGTCTTTTCAACATGAAGACAACCCAAAAATAGCTCTTTCCATGTCCCACCTGCTTAATCGGGACATGGGCTCAAAAGAAAAGGGGTCAAGGGGGTGAAAGTCAGCCCTCATCAATCTGGAAGATTCTGTCAGCAGGTTGCCTGCAACCACTCCTCTTCCAATGCTGGGCCTCCAAATGACTGTGCCTTGTCAGCCTTGTACCAATCAAACACTGTTCTCGTGACCCCACAAGCTACCTGGTGCTACAGTGAAAGGAAAGAGACAGACAGACTGATTACATAGCCTGTCTCTAGGTCATTATACAGCCTTGTCTGATCCCGTATGCCCCCTCATTTTTCTCCTTGCCTTTTCTTGCACTCTCTTCCTGATGGAGAGGCCTTCGACCTTCATTGCATTTTTGGTAAATAACACAAGTGCCCTTTGAAAAGCAGAGAAATGGCAGAATGGGTGGCAAGTGAGGTGAAAAGACAAAAAAAGCCGGTGTGAAATGAGGAGGATAAGCTACCTAAGCCGGTCTCGATGCGCTGTGAAAAAAGAATGTATGAACTGGCAGAAAGCAGAAAACAGGTGGACTGAACACAGGTGACTGGAGAAGACGTGTGGCGGAGACCAAAGGAAAGAGAGGAAGGACAGGAGGACAACGCTAAATGCTTCACAAAATATGAAATGTGGGTGGCTGGGTGGGTGTAGTTTAAGAGCTCTTATCATCAGTCTTTTTCTTTGCTGAGCTACCTACCGCTGTTCCGAAATTGTCACCCCTGATCTGGAACGGCATGCATGTTTGAATAATCCACCGTGATTTCTCAAAGTTATAGCGACAATTATTTGCGAACATTTCAACATTCTTTTCATCATCAACTCGGAGGGTAATTGCTTTGTACACTACAGTGACGGACTGCTGGGATCCATGTGGCTTTAAGTTACCATACCCGCCGGAAAATTAGTAAATAGAAGTAATCAGTCTTTGGTTCCATGTTGTGATCATGTTAATGTTCACACTAAGCAAGCCAGCTTCGGGACATTATCCCTGTCTTCCTCAATATGATTGGTGTGAAATTAATTCGTTCTGCTGTGAGACTTGAGTAACTAAGTAAAACAAGAAAGGAGCTGGTTTTATTGGTAACAACCCAGAATGCATAACACCTGCATAAACAGGTGGAAAGTCATCAACAGGACTTATTTTAATAAATGACTTGATTTTAGTTTATTTTTAAGTGAAGTTAATCTATTACCATGTTTGTCATATGTGTTCTCTATATTTTCATCTTTTAAGGTCATGTTTGGCATGTATATCTTATTGTACACAACAACAGAACATATATCAGTTGCTCCTGTTGTCTCTGCTGATGAATAATGGAGGTTAACAGTACAGTAAAGACGCTGTGCTGATAGATGAGTCTGTCATTCTGCCTTTTTCTCCTTCATGTTAGAGGTTTCACCATCCTTATCTGCTGCTTACAGCAGTAATGGTACTCAGTCAACATCCTGTCGATTCTTTACATGCATACACATGTACCTTGGTCATTCTTTTGCTTTCAGAACTGCGTCATTTTTTCATGGCACAGATTCAACAAAGTGCTGGAAACGTTCCTTTTTTTGGTATATATTTACATGATAACATCACACAGTTGCAGATTTGTTTTGTTCCATCACATCCCAAAGGTGCTCTAATAGACTGTGATCCTGTGACTTGGAGGCCATTTTTGTACAGTGATTTCCTTTATTCCAGTTAGAGATAAATTTGACCTTTGGGACATGACGTGTTATCCTGCTGGAACCAACGATCATAAGATGGATACATAGTGATCATAGAGGGATGGACATCAGCCTTGTGATAAATGGTATTAAGGGACCTAAAGTGGACCAAGAAAATATCTCCCGCACCTTTACACCATCAGCACCCTGAATAACTGATACAAGGCAGGATTCATTTATGCTTTTGTGATGTTTATGGCTAATTTGGAACCTACTGTCTGAATGTTGCAGGAGAAATGAAGACTCATCACACCAGGTCAACGTTTTCCAGTCTTCTGTTGCCCAATTTTGGTGAGACCATATAAATTGTAGCCTCAGTTTCTTCTTCTTTGCTGACAGGAGTGACACCTGGTGTTATTCTTCTGCAGCTATAGCTCTGCTTTAAGGTTTGACATGCTGTACATTCAGAGAAGTTACAAGTTACAAGTACCTTTGTTGCAACAAATAGTTACTGGAGAAATTGTTGCTTTTGTATCAGCATTCTGGTTATTTTTCCCTGACCTGTGACATCAATGACACATTTTCTCCCACAGAACTGCTGCTCACTGGAGATTTTTTGTTTTTTCAGACCACTCTCTGTAAACTGTTGAGATGGTGGTGTGGGGAAGTCCCAGCTTTTTCTGAAATACTCATATCAGACTCTCAGGTGCCAACAACCATGCCACGCTCAAAGTTTCTGGCATGGGATTGGCTGATTAGATCCTTGAGCTAACGAACAGTTGAACAGGTGTACCTAATTAAGTAGCTGACTGCATCCCCCCTCCCTCTTCTTCTCTTCTTTGCTCCACACAAATATAATAACACAGAGACATAAACCTGTGTACTTTTGCCTGTTTTTTTATTTGTCTGTGCTAAAGCATGCAGGTTTTGAATGATAACACAGTGACACGTCCTTGACAAATACAAGTCATAAAAAGGCAAAACTGTTTTTTCCTCAGTATATTTTACTTGACGTGACACATTCAGTAACTCATGCTGGCTGAACTTTAAAAAGAATCTGTTGTGTAACTATGCAGACTTAATGGCGCTTCTCTACTGGTGCTCTTCTCATGCTACAATTTCACATTAACCACTAGTATCATCTCAACTTGTGGCTTTTGTAACTGGTGTTCAACGACTGTTATGTGGTCTCACTTAAATTTTACATGGTTTTCTTCATGTGTGTGGTTAGCCGTGGGCATTTACAGTGGTGTAAAGAAGACACTGCAGCAACACGCTCCCCTACATACAGAGAAAACTGAGAAGGGACTATTGATTTTGTGGAAAAGAGGAGGCTGATAACAGATGTGTGAATTTGTCATCCAGGGAGAGCCTCAGAGGGAAATGGCCAGTGCAATCATCAGCAGCAAGGAGCCTGTAGGGAGGCATTCACACATAAACACGCGCATACACTTCTTTATAAAGACAGAGACGAGAGAAGGCACAAGACAAAGAGACCAGGAAAACAAAATGGAATCTCAGAACTAATGGGCCAAGGAGTAGATGTTCAATTTATTTCACACATACACCAACCTGCACCTCAACCAAAAGCTGGCAAACGGTCCTTGTGAAAGCCAAGAGCTATTCACGGTAACAGCTGGTTCCTGCCTGAGTTTCACAAAGGCACAGTCACATACAGCCATGTGGATGAAAATCTGATCGTGATTAACAGTCACACTATACAATTAGAGCCACAACAGGTGTCTGCTGTAGATGGGGGCACACACAATGAGTCAGTGTATTAACCGCACACGCGGTGCAGAAAGAAGAATAGTTTGACTGACTTATCTTCGCTCTCGGAGAGAAAAAAGAGAGGGCGGAATGGAGAGAAAGAAGCTCTCACAACGGTATTTTATCATCTCTGTAATTAAACATATAGCTGTGGTTATGAGCAAGAAAGCGAGACGAAGAAATGGCGATAACGAAACAGATGGAGGCGCACACTTGTGGAGCAAATGTGGAATTGGAATACAGTGAAAATGGAGGTTCTTAACTCTCTACCACTGATCCTCTTAGGTGGGAATCTCTGCTGCGGCTGCTCCGAATGCGTGCGTGCGTTATAATTATGCACTCAACAGATAATTCTCATTTACAGCCTAGGGTTACCACGGAAACACAAACAGCCAAGCAGCAGATGACATGTTTAAAAATATGACACCTAAAAAAAAGAAAGAAAAAAAGATTACACATTCATCTAAATCAGCATGCACACAACCATGACTGTTAGAATATATACAGTATATTCTGCACAGTGGCGTGTGAGAGTTGTGTTGCATGAATGTGAATGGGGTGGGGAGGAGACAGAAGGAGAGGGAGAGATATGTGTTGAGATAGAGGAGATAATAGGAGGGAGGGAAGGTGGTGTTAGAGAGGAGGAGGAGGCTGATGATGGGAGTGTAGATAGTTTCTATTTTTATCCTGCATGTGTGATATATGCCAATAGGTGTTCAAACCCCAGAGTAAGAGAGACTTGAGCAGACTGTGATACACCGAGTGTATTTTCACATTTGAACGGTAACTATGAAGTCCTAACTTTCAGTGGCAACATTACATTTCTGTGCGGATAGCACAACTAAAATAATTACAGTCTATTTTTCAGATGAGTGACTGAAGATAACTGTTGGCCCCAATATTTCCTTTCCCTGCCAGGAAGCAAAGGTGCCGAAAGCCTCCATAAAACCCAGTAAATTGAATGTGCTGATATTAAATTGAATGCACTAAGGAAACAGCAGCAGGAGAAAAAATGATATCATGGAGAAATCAAATCAGGATTATACTCATAAAGCCATTCAATAACTTGTTAATCCCAAAATGATTGGTCTTTGGAGGAAAAGATGCATGGATATACACACACATCTTTGTGACATGCGTTGTCACAAAGATGGATTAAGGAACATCGATCAATAAGTCCTCATTGTTTAACAACATTACACCATTCCAATAGTAACAGCTCCGGACAATTTCTCAAGCACCATACTAAACACAATAAATGCGCTTACAGAATGGACACTTAGAGAGAGTCAGATCTACAGTTGCCAAATTACCAAACAATTTCAAATGCGATTCCTAGTTTTGCTATACATCTTTGTAATGTTGCAGTGCAGGGACCACAGCCACTTATTGGATTATATGGCTATCACATCAATCACCCCGTGCTGTGACTGGCCTCCACTTACTAAAGCATTTATCTGATGATCCTCTCATAAATGGCCTGATGAATAGCACCGTCCTCTGACTTTGGTCTAATCGTAATTGCATCAGTCTCCAATGGATACCGCTTCTTGTCCCTTTCTATACGCCTTTCTGAATCATTCTCTGGACAGGTCAAGCAAAAACAACAAAACAGGTCTGACTGGCAAACATAGGACATGATCAGACAATAGTATTGTATCAGTCTGCATTGTAACTAATGCACTCGTGCAAATTTAACATTGAAAGTAGCAGCAGCACCTGACTATGTTAGAGTAAGGTTAGCACCAACATGCGTGTATTTACTGTTTACTAATCTTCTGTTGGCTTTAAGTGGAAGTTGGCTAATTCCATAGTAATCAATTACTAGTTGGAGACATAATTCTGGGTCGAGGTGGACACAAAATGACTGGTATCCACAGCGTCATCCTACACAGCTGCTGTGTGGAAAACTGCAATAATTGTATTTTAAGCGTGAACCTGAGGATGCATATTAATATTAGCCTCATTCTTCATCGCACCCTGAGGTCTTGTTGGGTTTTTGGCTGAGTTGCAGACTTCTAATGTAATCACCACAGCCTTGTTTTCTTCTATTTAGTCTTCACACCTGCAGGGAACACAAGAAGATTGCGGGGCATTCATGACCAAGGATGTTAAAAATAGCTGTAACCAAACCTCGGTATCCAATAACAATTGCTGCTGTCCAAAAAGAAATGACAAACACAGTAAAAGGGAA
Organism: Hemichromis elongatus; assembly: GCA_015108515.1. Taxonomy (NCBI): domain Eukaryota; kingdom Metazoa; phylum Chordata; class Actinopteri; order Cichliformes; family Cichlidae; genus Hemichromis; species Hemichromis elongatus. The sequence continues at coordinate 3,209 of VUQR01007844.1, read as the reverse complement.
CAGAAGATTAACAAGCTGTTTTACTTTATTTGGTTGTGAATAAAGGGTTGGATGTTAGCAAATAAAATAAAACAGAAAAATGAGCTCTTCCATCAAGCAACACAAATATCATCTGATATTTTAGGAGAAACACAGACTATTTGATAGCCTGTGATGGCATGCAAACAATTTGACTAGTTAGGCCAACACGCCTCTGCACACCGTGATGTCTGAAACTAGAACACGCTTTATTCCAAAATCCTGAAACAGACAGTTCTGCAAAGGATATGACGCTCTTTTGAATCTGCTTTTCCAATATCATCTTTTTAATCCATAAACTTACATATGAATCCCTACTTACACACATGCACAGACATAGGTACACATATAGAAAAAACATATATTTGAGATGTTAAATCCTCAAAAGAGGCCATCTGTGAATTTCTAATAACATTTGGCCAGGTTCTTGGCGTGTCTGCTTTTCCATGGGGCCTGGCTCAAATCTGTTACCATTTCCCAGCATGGCTTCTATATAGAACACACATCAATGACCTCACAGCTGGAGTCAGGAGCACAGGCCAAGTATACAACTAAGAGGTTCTCCACAGGAAAAGAAGAGACACACACATACACACAGACACAGTTGGCAATCACTGCTCTCCCCTTCTTAAAAAGATATATTTTGCCCCCTGATCATCTTTTGTCTCTTTTCCTCAGCATCTCTCTGTGTGTGCAGTGTCAGCGTTATGATAAAATTCAAATCTTACCGTCTGACTGCAGTAAAGACCGAGCTCGGTTACTAGTAGTATAATGCATCTTGCAGTGATGCGTGTAACTAGTACAACTGAGGAGGACACTGACTGACATCTTTCATTATGATTTAGGAAGTGTGTCTTAAAAGGATTTTTTTCAATCAGCTTAAGCATGATCTCACTCGAAAACTGCCAAACAAATGGAAATGTTTTGACGAGATTCTGCACTGAGTCGACACCTCCAACTGTCCCAATGTGTGGTGAGCTCATTGATCTATTTTTACACCTTGAGAAAAGTATCTCTGTTGCACTGTACACGATGCTCTCCAATATTTACACGTCTGCAATTGTGGCTACTTTTTTCTTTAAAAGCGTCGGGTTATAATTGTTTATAGCACTTTTTGATGTGGTTTGAAGCATGCACATTCTGTGAAGGACAGGCAACTTGTCCAGGGTCTACCCTGCATGCAGCCCCCCACTGTTCATGCTCCTGAGTGAGAGGTGAGACGATGGATAGATAGATGGATGGATGTTGGATGTGCAGCTTGCAGAGTTAACACGTGAGCACAAGCTCAATTTTAAACAATGAAACAGCAAAGTATTCTTATATTATTATTCTTGTAGTATTCTTATCTGTGTATGGTTGTTTCTCGCTCTCTTGGGATCTGTTAGCAACCTGTCTTCGCCTTTTTGAGTGGTTAATAAAATAGATTTAGATTACATCTATCCATCTGAGTTTAATAAGCTGTGTAATGCTAGATCAGTTGTATAAGCAGTAGACAGCATTAAACGTGCTTGTGCAAACTTAGATCTTAGATAGCAGACTCCAGGCATTTTGAGTCATGCCTTTTCTGTTACTACAGGTGTGCCACAGGGATCCTTTTGTAGTCTTTATTCACTGTATACATAAACAATGTGATATCTGCCACAAAAGTTGAATTGTGAAATTTATATATAATGTTTGTATTTGTAGCTATGTATATGTACATGTGTAATAATGACAATAGAACTTTAATTTTTTAATACCTTTCAGGTTTAAGGAGACAATATTTTGGTTTTATTTCTGTCACATATGGACTTAAAAGCTAAACTGGGCGACAGCGTGTAGATGTGTTTAGTATGCCTTTTGTCAGCAGCAGCGCATCAGCTGGTAGAAAGCTAGCTTAGGAGGAAAGTAACAGCAAAGGGTCAGTACTTCGGAGGTATTTAACAACTATGATGCCAACAGCTTTGTATGTTTGGATTAGTTTTTGACTTAACTGCAAACTGGGGTCAAGTGAGTTGACACATCTGAAAACCTCCAAAGATGCCGCTTTCCCCGACTGTCCTCTCTCTTCGTTTCTCCCTATTGCACTCATCCATTCTTCAACACTTGTTGAGACTTTAATTGCACTTATGGTCTCTTGTCAGCTCCGCTCCATGTGATGTGCATACATGACGAGGTGCACTTACTGTGACTGCACAGAAGGCTAAGCCAGAGCAACTGTTAATGATAACAGCAGAGTCACAGTGAGCTGAAATAAGACTAGTGTCACAAACAAAATAGGTGAAAGCCACAAAACACTATTTTCCCCATTTGGTTTATAATGGTCCTGGTTATTCTCATTTCTCATCTGTATCGGTGACTGTTTAAAGTCTTAAAATAGGGACTGTTGCCTGTTCTGTGTACTTAGCAAACTGGCTTCCAGACTCACTTTTAAGACCAATGAAACATGATGAAATAAAAACTGAAGGTAGAAATTGAATTTGTGTACCAAAACAAATCATGTCTCCTTTTATCAGGGTGTTTATTTATAAGGGCCTATTGAACAAATTGTCTACTGTCATAGAAATCTGAGAGCCCATAGTATACTCACCTCTGCTCTTTGGCTGCATTTACTTAGAGTGGCAGGTCACAGGGCACTGTAACATTAGTTTTACCCCGCTTTCACAAGTGTTCTGTGCATGAGGTTCAAGAGCTCTGTGAATGGATCACGCTCCAAATTATGAAACAACATTCTCGAATTTCACTCGGAAACTGTAAAAGTTTAAATTTTTTACTTTGCATCTGACGTCATATTTTTATAACATGCCTGTCCTTCAAAAGAGATCCCAAGCTCCCTTAGAGTCCCCCTTTAAACCAAGTGGTTAACAATAATTGGTTTCTCAAACCTTCATGTCGTCTGTTTTACAGTCTTTTTTTTTTTTTTTTTACATCAGTTAGAAGGTGGCTCCATAATCGATCGTGGCTCAAAGAGTTGGCAGTTCGTCTTGTAATCGGAAGGTTGCCGGTTCGAGCCCCGGCTCCGACAGTCTCGGTCGTTGTGTCCTTGGGCAAGACTTCAGACTTCACCCGTTGCCTACTGGTGGTGGTCAGAGGGACCGGTGGCGCCAGTGTCCGGCAGCCTCCCCTCTGTCAGTGCGCCCCAGGGCAGCTGTGGCTACAATGTAGTTTGCCATCACCAGTATGTGAATGACTGTAATGTAAAGCGCTTTGGG
>VUQR01007843.1:0-10783 GCA_015108515.1 Hemichromis elongatus | reverse complement strand
ATAAATAGATATTAAGTTTATGATCTGGGAGCTGGAAACAAAGATCAGATGCTCATATCCCACATTTTCCACCCGGCTTGCTGCCATAATGTCTTGCAGTGTAATGCATTCATGGTGTCACTGTGTCACACTCTTTGATTTTGCTGTAAAAGTGTGGTACATGTGAAGCTAAAAGGTCAGCTGTGCACTGATGCCACTGCTTCAGATTGTATAAATGCTTCATGGTGTTGCCTGCTTTTGTGGGAACACGTGGGAACAGTTTGCGGCGCATGCTGCTCTGCTTCTTTGTCAGATTTTAAACGGCCAACATATCTCCACACCGCCGAATTCCTCTGACCTTCTAGTCAAAAATGTCCGATGTCTGTCCGGTGACGCTGTTTTTGTTAACGTTTACTCTTTAACGTCACTCACAATCTTGTCATACTGCTGTGTACGGCTAGAGTAGCTCAAAGATTAGCTACTTTTTATCAAGTTTATTTTAGCCATATCTCAGATTTTGATTAAGGAACAGTTGTTATTATCATTAATAATTATGTTTATCATTTTCTTGTCCACCCTTAGTTAAGAAGTTTTAAAAAAAAATAGGACAGTTGTGCTCAGAAAATCAGGTTATTTATGATTTTATGAATCAGTTTTATTACCTATTGTTTTCCTATTTGAGGCAGAACGTCACTATTTAATTATTTAAACACCAACTAACTGGCAGAAAACAGTTAATAATTTAGAATTTAATCATAGTTATCTCAGTTGTTAAAACTCACTTTCCCTAATGGTGAAACTTGGGAAAATGTCTGAGATTGTGATTTGATCATATCCCTCTGGGAGATTTGATAAACCAATTAAAGGCAAATTCATGAGTAATGAAATTAAAGCTTAGTAACAGCCCTACTGCAGATCCTGAGCAGCTACAATATAAAAGCAGCTCTGTGATATCCAGTGTGCAAACATCCCCAAACTGTTTGGGTGAAAGATTTTAAAAAGGGACCTGTGAGTACTCCTAAACCTAAACCCTGCTCTATGTTTTTCCAACTTGTCCCTAGCCCCGTTTACATCCTAGCCTTTTATCCCTTCTCTTTCCCTGTCCCATTCTTTATATGTTCTTTAGTCATACTACCATATGGTTTGTACATGTAATTACATTATTATTCAATAATAAACGGTAACAATGGATGTATAACAAACCCCTTTTTATTTTTTAAATTTAAAAAAAAATAACAATTGTAACTCAAACACACACAAAAACTATTGATATTTTTCCACAGAACAATCTTTCCAAGGTCTCGTTATTCCTCTCTAAAACATAGTGTTAGGGTTATCACCAGTGATGACTTGGATCTCCAGAAGGTTAACCCCCTGGGGTCTGAGTCATCATCAGCAACGACCCCAACCCTAACCCTAGTCGTAGCCCAGGCAAAGTAATTGCTTATTTATGTATTTTCTTTGCAAATATATTTTGCATATTTTGCAGTGTGTAATTTGGAAATATATTTCCAAATTACACAATAGTTCCAAATAGTCATCCTTTGTTATGATTTAAAAAAAAAAAAGCACAGTTTTATCTTTCTCCGAAATGTAGGGTTTGGGTTACCACGTATATTGACTTGCACCTGAGACATAATTCATATGACACAAGCCAAATGATTTAAAAGTACTGTCTGACAGGAACATAAGAATACAGTGTTAGGGTTATGTTAGTAGGATTGGGTTAACCATAGGTATTATGTTGGTGGGTTATGGTTTAGGTTTACTTCTCAATATCATCTTGGAGGATTGACTGCACCTGAAATTCATGTCTTTGGGGAATAGGTTGGCTTAGAATCAAAATGGGACGTGATCGAACAGACGTCTGAGCTCAGTCAGGTTTATTTTGCAGCCTGTTTATAACCCTGTCACTGTGCAATGCCCGTCTCTCTCTGAGCTCAGAGCTGTCAAGGCACGCACAGTGATGACTGAGGCGAGGTTAGTTACTTGTAGCCCTGAGGGGTCTTTGCAGGAGCTGCTGTTCAGCCGATTCCTTCATGGTGCTGTCTTTGCGATGATTTGAGCGTGTATTCATTGTGCACCGTCATATTTTAGCCACAGGCCGATGTGTGGAGAGTTGCTTACCATGGAGGTGAGTGGGTTTGTGTGAGCTCCCAGCTGACGTACTAGACAGTGGAGAGCTGGTCTGAACAGGCCCCTGTGTGAAGGTAAAGCTGCACTTTAATGGAGGAAAAGGCACCAGGCGCTTTAAAGAGGAGGCCCGTCTTTGGTGGCCACCTGTTGACACTGACACACACTAATCAGTCGGCAAACAAAGTAATTTAGCTGCTTTCAAAGCTCTGCATGAGCACATTGTGGCAAATCTCCTGAAACAGAAACCTTTCTAGTCATCTCAGGGTAATTTGGAAGACGTCATTGGGCTTAAAAAAAAAAAAAGTAGTGCCAGAGAGAGCCCAGCGCCACCTTTAGACACCCAGGATCTCTTCATTGTGCTGCTGTAGAAAGTGGCCAGTGTCATGTAAATGGCTTTTATTTTTGCCTCATCATGCTTTTTGCTGGAACACCACGCGTTTCAATGGCGGGCTGCAGCGCGGCGCTCTCCCACTGCCTCACACGGGGCTTTGTGCTGTCACTCTCAGGGTGCTCCCGCTGGAAGGAGGTGCAAAGGGGTAGCATAGGGTGGGAGGCGGGGCTCGGGTTGGGCACGAACAGCAAACTCAGTGAACCCCCCGCAGGCCTTGACCATGTCCGCCACCCTCCCAACTTTTCCACTTCTATCCTTCCTCCGTCCCTTCATCTTCCTCCTCCCTTTTCCTTCTCCCTGTCTCTTTTCTTTTTGGCCCTGTCACTTACAAAAATGGACCTGAAGCCAACTGGGCCTGATCCCAGAACTGGCCTGTTACCGCTGGCCTATCCGGAGCTACCACAGAAGTCACCTGATGCAGTCATTGAGAGTTAACAGAGAAAACAAGGAGAAAACAGATCTGTGGAAACAAAGCTGTGCCCTTCTCCCTTCTTAGGGGCTTTCTCCGTTTGTCTGTTTGTGTGCGTGTAGAACAGTCTATAGGTCCGTAACCTTTCTCCTGGAGCCACAGAAGTTTTAAGCGCAACAAAGACCTGCCAGCCTCATGTCATGGCTTTCAACAACCCAAGCTCAGTTGTCGAGAAGATGATTAAGTTGTCACATGTCCGCCTATCTCTCGTGGATCAAATGTGATATCACGTTACTGAAATTTCAAACTGCAGCCATGTGATAACTGCTGAAGCATTTTCACAAGCACTGAGCAAACTGAAAACAATATAATACTGCTGACAAGTCCTCAGCTTTGGATCCTATGACTTGAGTCAGACTTTTTTTTTGTTTTTGCACTCGGAACTGACTAAAAGAAACTATCAACTACCTTCTTAAAATTTCTACCTCTGTGTAATGAATTCTTCTGTTTATTCTGTTGCCAACAGATGAACAAACACCCTCCAAATCCAGCCTGTACTTCCTCATCTCCAACGAGGGAAACCAGAACCTGTACGTGTCCCAGGCCAACATGTGGCTGTATTTTCGTATGCTTCCAGGAGGTCCTCAGAAGGGCATCAGGAGGAAAGTGACAGTCAAGATCCACTACCAGGAGGCCACAGCTGTCAGCGGCACAGAAGGAAGCCCAGGAGGTGGCGGAGGGGGAACAGGCCGCTGGGCTCTGGTGGAGAAGCGCGTAGATCTGAAGCGCAGTGGCTGGCACACGTTCCCGCTATCTGAGGCGGTGCGGGCAGTGTTTGGGAAGGGCAGCCGGAGACAGGACCTGGAGATCCACTGTGAGGACTGTGAGACAGCTGGCGTGGCTCCTGTTCTGGTGGATCCCGGCGACCCGTCCCACCGGCCCTTCCTGGTGGTGCGTGCACGACAGCTGGATGGAAAGCACCGCATTAGAAAGCGGGGGCTTGACTGTGACGGCACCAGCGGGGGCTTGTGTTGTCGGCAACAGTTCTACATAGACTTCCGACTTATTGGCTGGAACGACTGGATCATTGCACCAGCTGGTTATTATGGTAACTACTGTGAGGGCAGCTGTCCGGCCTACATGGCAGGTGTGCCAGGCTCAGCTTCATCCTTCCACACTGCTGTAGTTAATCAGTACCGCATGCGTGGGATGAGCCCAGGCTCAGTAAACTCCTGCTGTATCCCCACCAAGCTCAGTACTATGTCTTTGCTCTACTTTGACGATGAATACAACATCATCAAGAGGGACGTGCCCAATATGATCGTGGACGAGTGTGGCTGCGCCTGAGTCCACGCTGGCCCGTCATTATCTGGACTGTCAGGAAGGCCTTTTGTACAAACAGGATGTTATTGTACGGTACACATATATATCTATACCTACTGTATGTGCAAGCAACACACACTGGTACCATCTAGCAAAAGCAAGTATCACTGTTGTGTCAACCTGTGTTTGCACATGTCAGTGCAGGCGTGTGTATTTATCAGACTGAGCGACACGCTTGCCGCCCGCATTCTGCCCATCTGTTGGTCAGCGGCGGCACGAGAAGGGAACGCTTATCACCAAATGATACTTTACTCTAGTTTGCCATTTCTAGTTAAAAAATAATGGCCCGTCATCTCCTCGTAAATGAAGATTTAAAAACAAACAAACAAGCGCTTAGGGAAAGTGACATGATTGGCTTCACTGCCCACACACCCCATGCCCTGCTCCTCCAACCCTCTGAAGTACTCTGAGCACATAACAGACTTGTGACTGACACAAGACAGACTTTACAAAGCACTGACAGTTCATCAGCTTATACAATTCAGAACACCAGCACTTCCCTGCCACGCAGACAGACTCAGTCTGGCTGTCCTCTCTGGTGGAGTTAAACTGGCAGCGCTTAATGCCTTGCAGGATTACAGCCTTCACAGCAGCGCAGCAGCAGAACAAAGTCCTCCACGGAGCCCCCACCGCCACCTCTGCAGCCGCCACTGCTGACGTTATTGTGACCGTCACTCTTGTGTTGACAGAGAGAGAACTGCTTTTTCCTATCCCCTAAGGCTCAGCAGAAGCCAGTCTGCAGACTTGGAGACTCTAGATTTGGCCCAGTGGGTCACCACAGTGCAGTGCAGCACTTGCAGAAACTGAAATGCACACCCTGAATAGCACTTGTATAAATAAATGCCTTCCAAGGGGTACTGAGTGTCCTGTCCTATCGCTGAATAAGTGCCACACGAGCTATGCAATGTATAGTAACCTATACCCATACTCAACATGCTCTATTAGACTGAACCCTCTCTCCCTCTCTTTCTCTTCTTCTTCTTCTCTTCAGTCCTCAACTCTTTATCAATACTTGAAATGTAATCTTTCGCTTCCTTTCCAAAGCGAATGATTGTTGTGACGTTTGCACTGAAAAGTTGCGGATTTAGCGAAACAAAAACTGCCATTGAAAAGTTATTTTTATAGAAGTAAATTTGAATTTTGTTTCAGATGTATTTTAACTAATTAATGGAACCAAAGAGGCCACGATTTTAGCTGTAGTGCTCAGACGGCAAGGCCGCTGAGTCACTGTGTACAATACCGTTTGTGATCATTTGTAAAAGGCCTACCACTGTATCAGGGTACGACATTTGATTCTCCTGTCTTAGCTCTATTTTCAGTCTCTGTTTTGTACAATAAGCAACATTTCATTTTTCATCTTTAATTCTATTTTTTGTTCCAGTTTTCTATTTAATAAGAAAAGCTATTTTTAGTTCCTGTCTAAGAAACATTTAGTCCAGTAAATGTCATCTGTACAGTTTATGTAAAATAAAATGTTTTCTTAAATATTTTGTAACTTTAACTTCTTTTCTGCATCATGTTTTTAGTGTGACTTTTTTGCCTAATGACAACATTCATAATATATTTTATTATTATTATTATTATTATTATTATTGTTGTTGTTGTTGTTGTTGTTGTTGCTGTTATTGCTGTTAAATCTGCTAAGGAGCATTGGGACCAGTCATAAGGTAAAAATTCAAAAATAAAGTCAAAATGTCAAGAAAAAAATTCAATTGACGAGAATAGATTCAAAATAGTAATTTTGATTTGATGGACCAGAGGTTGTTTTTTTTTTTTCTTCCTCTCCACATTCCAACTTTATTCTGAAAATTTAAAGTAATAAAAGAAAAACTGTTCCTGTAGTAAAACTTCTTCACCTAAACATTTTGTTAAAAACACTCTAGTTATTAGATGTAACAGTTCTATGATGCGTGTGTGTGTGTGTGGCCCCCTAACAGGCTTCACTGTTGGTGGTAACGGGTGGCCATAGCCCCCCTCTGGCTCCACCCCTGGGTGAAAGTGTTGGGTTTATACTTGAATCTTTTTTTGTGCTTTAGGCTGATATCCACCTAAACAAAAGGGCGAGGCTGAGCACATTTCAATCTTCGTCTCCACTGGTTCAAACATAAAATATTTCTCTGTTGTCACCTGTCAGAATCAAGTGTCTCTCATAAGCTGGAGCTGTAGAACAGTAATTACAAGCATGATTAACAGCTTCAGTGGCATCCACAGTGAGTGCCAGTGCACAAACCTTCACATACCTGCCCGATTCCTCCTTGGCTGCAGCGTCTGTTGCCGTGCGGGTTTGTCATCTGTCTGCACGGCGTGTTGTTTTAGTTTAGGATACTTGTGCACATGCTCATGCAGGCTGTCACATCAGACCTGTTTCCCTCTGCATCACAATGTTTCTGTTTCCCAGCATAGGTCTGCAGTTGCTACAATGTGTCAACACTTTATGCAACAGCACAAGGCTTGCCCGCCTGAATGTCTGTCTGTCTGTGCCAACACCTACCAACGGCAAGATTTCAAGTAATGTTTCTGCAGTGGCTCCATCACAACAAATCACATGTCCCTGTTAAAACATCAGCCAGATAATTGCTCTAAATGTGTCTATTAGGACCTGCCAGGAAGCGCAATGAGATTTGTTTACCTGCAGGGCAAATAGCACGTTAGGGAGGGATCACTGTAAATAACTTTTTTACCTGGAACAACAGCGTAGGAGTGAGAATAACCTCGAACAGCAGGAGAAAGTCTCTCTTGAAAGACAACTTAAGAATACAAATCAGTGTTATGGTGTATGACTGACAGGTGAAGAAGAGTAATGATCCATCACAGGGTGAGTTATTTTTGTTTCATACTTCTTGGAGAAACCTGACTGCATGTGCAGAGAGCAGGGAGAAAGGTGCGTAGCTGTCTTGTCATGCTTTCCAGTGCATGCCAAAATCTCCACAGCTGGAATGTTAACGACGCCGAGCTGGAGCTGCAGGCCATTAAAGCAGAGCTGCATTCTGGGCCACACACTCGCTTGCTTAAAATCACATTACAGGTGCGTATTTTGTAGGCTTTTGGCATCGATAATCACTGGAGCTGTACGCTCTTTCCCAAAGGCACCTTTAAACAAACATGCACATACACAAGCGAAGCCTCTCCAACCCCGAGCTATCAGCTTAAACAAATATTGTCCTCCTTGCCCTCCCACATCTAAAACCGTCACAGGTTGAGGTCATGACAGCTGCCAAGTTGACAGGGTCAGCTGGTTTATCGCCGCAATAGCAGCGCTCATTCTTCCAAATCAGCCCACTAATGAATTTATGACTATTCATTGCCCGGGGCCAGGCATTCCAGGCTTGTGTTTGTCTCTTTGGTCTGGAGGAATGCATTACATGTGTTGATGGTGGATGAACTGATCGCCCACGTACCCTCTACGAAGGGATTGTTAAATGGTATGTACTGTTTTAAAGGCATCACTAATAGTGATGGCTTTAATCACTATTAGAGGTGATTAAAGCCTGACCTTTTATTTCAGCCTCAAGAGATTGTGTAGAGAGACTTTTATTCTAAGGATTTATGCCATGGCTCTAAGACAGGAGGCTCATTCTGACCCTATTTACCTCACCCTACAACGAAAAATGACATTTTGACCTCTGGAGCAACATGGACTGTGCTCCTTGGGAGCTCCGTCTCACAGGAGGATTATGGCAGCCGTGGAAAGGCTTTGCAACTTAAAAGCATATTTCTGATCACTAATGAGCCCAAAAACTTCATTAATCCAGATATTCCTGCCTCGATTTCTTTTCCTTTTCTACTTTTTGTCACTCTGTTGAGTTATTCAAAACGATGTAATCAGTTTACTGTGCTAAAGGTGATACTGGGAACACCCAGTATGGAAGTGCTGGTTAGGATTTAAATTGACTGACAGGAGCAACAACTCTGACTTTTGGTTTTACAAATAGAAAACAGCATTAACACTGCTTCTAAGTGTTGTTACCAGATCAGCGATTATATTTTCTCTCTGACTTTCTCTCTTCTGGCTGCTGCTGAGCAGGAGGTGAGGAGGTCAACACGGCACAGGGCGTGTATTTTTGTGAGTCCACAATGTCATAATGTCAGGGTTGTTTCTTAGCAGATCAGTAGAACAACTGGAGCCTTGTCACCAACTCTCTGCCTGCCCCCCAAAGTGTCTCGCTGTCAGCCCCTAAACCTTCTCACCTTCTCACCCCGCCTTCCACTATACTGACCTCCCGACTCGCAGAATACTAAAGGTAAATTCAGGGCCAACAAAGCCTCCATTTGTTGTTTTCAGTTGCCCACCTTAATGATAGAAGGCATGGATATGTGATACTAAAGGGTACAGTCTTGGATTCTGGTAAGTTTCCTTTCAGTATAAATTTGTAATAATCTGCAACACAACCTGAAACACGACCCCATTAATAATTTGCAAAAGCATATTAATAAGACCAGATTGTATAGATTGTATTAAAAGGTAGGAGCAGGGAGTGTGTTCTTTGTGTTTTGGAGCCATAAATGTGTTTGGATGTACTGTACACAGACACAGTGTACTCAGTAACATCCAAATAAAATACTAAAATTTCACTCACCAAAACTGGAGCTCAGTTATACTGGTTGAACTGTGGAGAAGTCTGACTACACAGCAACTATATTCTTGGTCAGATCATTTACTAAAAATGATCCAAAAGGCTCCAGCAGCACAAACACGGTCAAAAGGTCCAGTTTAGGGACTCCAGTTAGGTGAGGCGAAACCTAGCGGACAGCTAACAGCTACAGATGCTTGCTTGCTCTCCACCTGTCAGTCAAAGAGGCCACACCTCTAATTTTCCAAATGTTAAATTTTTAAGGTACCGCAAGTCATTTTTTAACAAAAGAAAAAGAAAAAAGAAATGCTCACAAATATACATTTATTAGTGTGTAATCATGTCCTCGAGCAAACTGATGCATTCTTATAAAATTTGAATGAATCCATTAAAAATACACAGGATATCATCAGAGAAGGGGTTCCCTTCAGCAAACAAGTGAAAACAAGAGTAAAATGAGAAAATGATCTGGATAAAAAAATTGCCACAAGCAACTTGTCAGCAGATTAAACAGGTGACACTCACATATCCAGACAGCTGACAACAAGCCAGCTAAACAGCCAAAACAGCTAGTTATAAGCTAATGTTCTATAAATGACACTTTCCCTCTAAAAACCAGTTGGATTTCTCTCTCAAACCGTATGACAGTTTATTCAAGTTCAACAATGTTAGAGCCATAGCAAAAAAAGATTTCTCTACACCGGCTAAGAGCAGCTTACAGCAGCCAAAATCATTGTCATTGGTCAGAAGTAAGCATAACTGGTTCATCAACTCATATTGGACTCCTTTCACAAAGTTTTATCCTCTTCCAGAGGAAACAGATTTTGACGCTAGTCAGACTGACAGCCTACACTCACTACATAGCAGTGGTGCCCAGAGTTGTTTGTCCTACAATAGCTATCTAAGCTAGGATTGTGCACTTGCGCGCTAGGATTGTGCACTTGTGCGTATCTATCTATCTATCTATCTATCTATCTATCTATCTATCTATCTATCTATCTATCTATCTAGATAGATAGATAGATAGATAGATAGATAGATAGATAGATAGATAGATAGATAGATAGATAGACATAGACATAGATATGTGTGTGTTCATCCACCTACTGAAAAGGACAGTTTTCAGAAACTAGATGTTACATGTCAAAAAAAAAATATCTTGAGTTCCTAGTTTTACTGTTAAACACACTCTTCTTGGTTCATTTGGGCAAAAATTATTTAAAAGGGGGTGCACTTTTAACCTGTGAGGTCTCAGTCATGACCCTAACATTAACCCTAACCACCGCTGTTTACACCCCTTATCTTAACCGACATTTGTTTTAAGTCACACTGGTTTATTTTTTATGTAATGGTTGGTTTCTGTTTCAGTTTGAGCTAGACTACAATCAAGGTGGCTTGTTCTTTCTTGATTGCTTGTTTGTTGTTTGTTTTTGTGCTGCAGACAAGCTCTATTGGTCCCTGGGTGACATGGACCGACTGGTTGCATTGCTATTGACTCTCTACTCCAAAACTGTTTAAGTTGGTGGACTGAAATAGGGATAGGGAGCCACCCTAAGTAGATCACTAAAGGTCACAGAAATGCCATTAAGTCTAAACAAACACAAGTGTCCAAAGTTTTTTCATCCATCCCAATCTCCTCCTCTTTGTCATCCCCTTTATCTCTCTCATTCTTACTAAACCTGTTTAAAGTTACACTGTCTAAAATCTTAATGTTAGATGTCAGTAGATTGCAAGTTGCAGTCAACTGAATTCTGTGTTCCTACGCGCAAGTGCACAATCCTAGCTTAGATAGCTATTGTAGGACAAACAACTCTGGGCACCACTGCTATGTAGTGAGTGTAGGCTGTCAGTCTGACTAGCGTCAAAATCTGTTTCCTCTGGAAGAGGATAAAACTTTGTGAAAGGAGTCCAATA
>VUQR01007839.1:10909-23407 GCA_015108515.1 Hemichromis elongatus | reverse complement strand
CAAGAACAGTCCACAGCTCTTACATATTGCTCCATGTCAGCTCAGTTCATCCTTGAAAACCTTTCCTTCAGAGAGAGAATTAGGACTATGCTTTCCACTTAGCCGTTGCCTCCCTTCTTCCACCTCCCTAATAAAGAAAAGGAGTCTCACGATCTGTTTAACATCTTCCATGAACTTATAATGGCCACTGTGTGTGTATTTATGATAGAGCATAAGACATATTTGTGGTGCTATACTACATGCATGTAACTACGTGACAAAGTGATACTATTACTAATAAGTAATATTAGTTTTTTAATATTGTTAAAATATGTAATGAATACAAAGAAAAGAAATTTCCCATCACATAGAACAGTTGCAATTATCATCTAGAGTGCAGGATTCCCTTACATTATATGTTAATATGTCAGCGCATTGTAGTGCATTAAAATAAACACGGCGTGCACAGCTTATAGTTCAGGGCAGTAGTTTTAGAGGGTAAAGGTAATGGGGCACAGGATCCCCACTGCAGTCACCCACCTCCAAATCACTAAAGAAATCAATTAGAGTTACTTTATATTAAACTGCAAAAGAACCATAATACACAACCACACAGTCTACTGCATCTGTACCACCCAATTGAGCACCGACCTGCAATCTAATGATTTCATTCACTGTATAAACATTTGTTAATATTTAGTGTCCCCACTCTGCATTCGTTACACTACGTACTTTAACAGCGCAAACTTTTCATCTTTCTTGGTGCAGCTGATTATTGAGAATTAGAAGTTATCAGAGTAAGAAACTTTAAAAAACACTAAAAGTCTAGAAAATAGCAAAGCAGATCAAAAACCAATGTGGGGATATGAAGACAAAGTTTGGTAAATGGACTGCTTCTTACATGGCACCTGAGTCACCATTTTCTTATTTTTCTTTCTTAAAACTTAATTTTTCTATATTTTCTATATTCAAGATCTCATTTGGTCTCACCCCAAATTTCTAGTGGTAATCATCACTAGGGTTTTTTTTTTCACACCTTGGCTCCAGTGATGAGTTCCATAATTAAAAGTGGGTCAACGATCCTCTTCAGGGTTTAAATACCTGGTATTCTCTATTATTTGGTTTTAGAACTAAAGAAGCCTCTTCATTTACAGGTGAAACATTTTCACTGAACTTTGAGAAGTCCAGTTACTTACTATCCAAGTTCCTTAGACTACCATGACCTGTACAGAGAATGGTTCTGATGCTACTAGTTGGTACTATTTGGACGATGTTCACAGAGCTAATTCACTTGGTCTCTTCTGTACATATAAATGTAGACACATGTGGATCCCAACTGTAACCTTCTGTTTAACCTCACCTTCCTCTTCATCCTCTTCCTGTAGAATATCAGTGAGCTGCAGACCCAGTGGAATGAGACCAAAATTATTGGAGACATAACAGCTTTCATCACAAAAATGATAGAAATGAGAAAGAAGGTTGTTCGCATCGTTCAGGAGCATCACGAGAAAAAGGTAAGAGAGATGTCGTTATTAACTGCAGTGGTGGAAAATTTTTATTCTATTACTCTGGGAAGAATATAGACATATACACACACACACACACACACACACATATATATATATATATATATATGTATATATATATGTATATATGTATACACGTGTGTGTGTGTGTGTGTGTGTGTGTGTGTGTGTGTGTGTGTGTGTGTGTGTATATATGTATATATTGTATATATAGATTTAAAAAAACTTAACTTTTGACCCTGGACAGATGGAGGAGATAACAACAGCAATGAACGCATTGAAAAAAAAGATGTCGCGCACTGTATATGAGTATGGGCGCATCGAAAGGAGCAAACTAGACCTGAGTCCAGAGATTGACCGGTACAGCGAACTGCTGGAAGGAGAAGAAATAAGGTGATGTTGCAAGAAAGACCATTTTTAAAATAACAGATGTTATTTACTGCCACATGGATGTATGTTATAGTTGTTGTTAAATTCAAATGCTTTAATAATGTCTGACGTTAAGGTATTTTAGATAATTCCCTTTAACTATTTAACTTGACATTGTAAAACTAAATAAAGTGATCATTGTGATTACTGATTTTTTCTTTCTTGGTTTAAAAAAACTTGTGTATTTATTGCCCACCATTTTTGGTCCAGTATTGGGATTAACGCTGGGAAATATCTACATTTCTAACTAGACATCACTAAGACTTGTGAAGCCTAGTTAGCCAGGTTCCTTTCTGAATCACATAAAAATCAGTTGATATACTGCAGCAAGTTTTTTAAACCCATGTAAACTGTAATCTAAAAAAAGATGAAATTCAAAGTGAGATGATACGACCACATGATTTTATTTCTTAATTAACATTTCAACATTTTTTTCTGTGTAACACAAAGCTGCCATGTTAAATAGGGACTGGAACACAGTTGGGTTGGTGAGCCACAGGTGTGTGATTAAGACCAGGTACGTGGGCTAAGGGCAGGAGCCCACAGGTGATCTCCGCCCAGGCGGAGAGAGAGAGAGAGAGAGAGAGAGAGAGAGGGAGGAGAGAGCAGGGAACAAAATCAAAACAAAGACATATGTAGCCACACTGAGCTGACTGGGTAGACACAGGGACCCTGACTGTAAAACTTTTTGGATGGGCATTCAGAGCCTGAGTTTTCCAAGTTTATAAACAGATAGAACCACATTTTCAAAAATCACTCCTGAGAAAACAAAATAAAAGACGAATTATTAACCTATTATTAAAAGAGTTTCTTTATCTCTGTGTCTCATATTTTTCTCCTACAGGCTCGACCAGATGAATATTTAATGTAACGCCAGAAAATATAACAACCGGCAGGAGAGAAGGAGAAACCACCCCCACTCATCTGTCCCTGCCTGAGACGGAGAAAATAAAACTAAGAGTTTACACAATCAAACTTATACTTAAAAAAATAATAATAATAGAATATATGGATTTCAATCAGAAATTAATCTGGGTTTATTTTTCTCTACTTAAATGTTTGTAAGTTAAGGTGCACAAACTGCAAAATTCTCCATTTAATCGAGACATTTCTGTGTTTGAGGCCTGCAACAAAATCACAACCCTCTATGCCATGGTGGTATCAGGCAACAACCAGAGTTTTCGGTTATTACAACAGCCCCTAATGCTTTTTTTAAATTTAACGAAAAGTCACTATTTAGTAAAATGAGGCATAGAGTAGGGTTTGACCTTTGACCCGAGCGTGGACAGGGCCAGCTGCTGCTAAGCAAAATATAATTCTCATGTATGTTTAAATTGAAATGCCTACATTTAAAAAGACAAGTGCATGAATTTGTAAGGAATCACATTTAGTTGTTTAAACTCTGATAAAACCTGGATTTTTTTTAACTCGAATAGTATTTTCTAAATTGTTTGCCTTAAATAAGCATTATGTAGTTACACCACTTTTCATGGGGGTATAATGGTAAAGCGTTGGTTCTAAACTCTGGTCTTTGCTGCTGATGTTTTTATGTTTTTAGCTGCCTTCCAAATATACTTGCAATGATTATCTTGTTAACAGGCAGCATTTAATACTCAGTTGACTACTTGACTTTGGTGTGTTGGAGCAGGCAGTGGGTTAAACACAGGGAGAACCTCTGTGTTGTTGTTATTTTATCATTGGATGGTGAGATTTTTTCAGTAGGTAAATCATACACTAACACGAACTTGTTTTAACTTTTAGGAAATTGATAGAAGAATATCTTATGGGAGTAAGGAATGTGATTGGACAGTTTGTGTGACTCTGTCCATAAGGACAGTGAAGCTGATGAGAGTGACAGTGAGGAAGGGTGGACCCCAGAATCTGATCTGAGGAGCAGTTGGGGGTCAGGGGTCAATTAAGGGTCAAATTTATGTGTTGTTTGTGGAAAAGCAATAGCTCTGTGTGTGTGTAGCTTGGAGAGGACTTCATGAAGAGAAATGAAAGGTATCAGGATGCAAATGTACTCCAAGTGTCCAATGACAGAAATGTGATATTGAACCTTGGATTTAATGTCGGACACTTTGAGATACACGCACATGTGCACAGCTGTTTGGTTCTTAAAAATTAACTTGGCGTTTGTTAAAATTAAAATAAAGTTTTCGAATAAATTGCCTATGTTCTCCTAAATCTCTATCAACGTACAGAAAACTGATGCGTTATTACGCTTATAGCAAACTGGTGCACTGAGTCAACAGACCAGTATGTATTAGAGGGAGGTGAGGAGGGCAAATTTTTTTATCTTTTGATCCAGGTTTGTAATTTCACCTTAAAATTAATCCCACATGTTTTAGTTTGTGGCTCTATAATAAGGTATACATTTCATATATTGCTGAAGCATTCCATTTTTTAAAAAATCCTCAAAATATATATACACATAATTTGAGCTATGAAAGCTGCCATTAATTTTCCTGCACAATACATTCTAGCTCAGTAGTGTTTTCTGGTGGCCCTAAAGAGCTTTTTTGTCATTTCTGAAGGTTTGGAAAAAAAAAATACCACTATTTATATAGTATCAAATGACAACGGTCACCTCAAGCTACTTTATGTTGTAAGCTAAAGACCCTACAGTAATACAGAGAGAACCTCAAATATTAGATGACCTCCTGTAATGAAGCACTTGGCAGCAGTGGGAAGGAAAAAAACACTTTTAACAGGAAGAAACCTCCAGCAGAACCAGCTCCCAGTTGGGGGTGATAGAAGGAAGGCAGAACACAAGAGACACTTTGGAGGAGAGCTAGAAATTAATAATGTCTAATGAAATGAAAAGTGGTGCATAAACACAGAGAGTGAAGAAGAAACATTCCTTAGAAGTCCCTAGCCTCGGCATTGTGCAGTGTAACTAAGGGAGGGTTCAAGGTCACCTGATCCAGCCCTAACTTTTCTTTTTTTGCTTTATAAAAAAAAGGAAGTTTTTAAGCCTAATCCTAACAGTAGAGATGGTGTTGGTCTCCCAAATCCAAACTGCAAGCTGGTTCCATAGAAGAGGGGCCTGAAAACTGAAGACTCTCCCATGTATTCTACTTTTAAATACTCTAAGAACAACAAGTAAGCCTGCAGTGAGGGAGCGAAGTGCTTTTACAAGGCCTTGTTTGTGAGGATTCTGGAT
Organism: Hemichromis elongatus; assembly: GCA_015108515.1. Taxonomy (NCBI): domain Eukaryota; kingdom Metazoa; phylum Chordata; class Actinopteri; order Cichliformes; family Cichlidae; genus Hemichromis; species Hemichromis elongatus. The sequence continues at coordinate 18,307 of VUQR01007839.1, read as the reverse complement.
TTAACAGGGAGCCAGTGACAAGAAGACAATATAAGAGAAATATGCTCTCTCTTTCTAGTCCCTGTTAGGATTTGGCTGCAGCATTTTGGATCAACTGAAAGTCTTTTGGGACATCCTGATAATAATGAATTAAAGCAGCCCAGTCCAGAAATGAATGAACTAGTGATCAGTCATTCAAATCTGAATCATAGCCAAGAGGCAGAAACACATTTTCACGGGTTTTATTGATTATGTGTAAAATTCAGGTGATTGATTGACAGGTGATTAATTTAAACAAGAATCAATTTCTTTGGCATCACCAAATTAATTTTTGTGGTGAAATTAAACAAAAACAGCAATGTTAAACCTAAAAGAAAAACATGTCTTATATAAATATACAACTTAATAAGTGTGACCAAATCCTCTGATCAGTTATACCAATACTTTTGTGTCATCAATAAACATATATAAAAAGGCAGATTATTGCTAAGCAGAGACATAGAAAGACAATAAAGTGATCAACTGATTCACTGACAAATGAAAAGCAATCAGCAAAACCAAACATTACTCAACAATTCATACTGAATTAATCAAAACAACCCTAAAGCAAGCAGGAGTCTCTGGAAAATATTAGAGTAACACAAGAAGAACCTGTGCAGCATTGCAGTTGGGTGAGTTGGATGAGGGTCTGAGCCAAGATGGTGCCTGTGTTTGGCTGTGCTGCTGCCTTTGTCCGTGTGTTTGTTTACATGTTGCGTATGTATTTTTGCTATAGTTTTGTCCGGTGTCATCTCCCTTTGGATTTATGATCGCCATGCGTTATTGGCGATCAAGTCTGCCATGGATGATTTTCAGAGTCAACGAAACGTGGTTGTTTTCCCACCGCTGCTTGAGCGTGCGCTGCCCCCGGTTTACCTGATTTTTTGCCGGTCAGCTCACTTTTGCGTCAGAAGGCGTAATTGGAGGAAGTGGGGGAAGAGAGCTGGCTTTATTGTGCAGCTTTGGAGAGAAGTGGATCTTAGGGGGCTTTATTCCTGGGCTGCTGCCGGTAAGATACACCTGAGATTTGTCGGCGCTTAATCCCCACAACACCACATGTTTACCACTCGAGCTTAATCTTTGTGTACAGCGCTTTGTGGCGGCCTGTTAATGAAAAGCGCTTAATAAATAAACTTTACTTACACTATGATGTAAAGAAAACAGTAGGGGAACCTTAGCAGAAGGTTAACTGCAGTGGAATGTAAAGGAACCTCACATAAATCTTCAGGAAAAGCTTAAAGCATATTTTGGAGACCTTAAGACAATGAGGAATGTCAGAGAAACATTTAAAAGCCTTCAATGAAGTTTTGAGCTATTTAATAGAAAGCGAAAATTAGAGTTTGACAAACTTTAAGTTAAACTACTTTCAAATGTAAAATTCTTGCAGAAAAGCTTTTGAGGACTCTTAGGTGGATATTTTGAAACCTGAAACAAAATTCAATGGAATCTTCCTGTAAAGGTACAGCTAACAAGTAACTAATCTTAGCATAAAATCTAGAAACATAGGAAGCAAAACCTTGGAATGATTCAGAAGGAATTTTAAAGCAAACTTAGCTCGCCTTTTCTTGAGGTGAATCTTGGGAATATTGGTAATGAGGAACGCTGGTGTTCCTAACCTGTAATGCTAGAATAAACTAAGAAGAACCTTAAAGTAAGTAAAACACCCTTTTAACAGGAATAAACCTTCAGCAAAACCAGGCTCATAGGCAGCCATCTGCCACAACCAGTTGGGCGTCATCCGCCGCTTCTGGCTCATCAACTGTACAATGATGCCTGTACAACCTCATTTGGGTCCTTTCACTGTGGAAGAATATCTCCATGTTTGGGTGTCTTTTGTTTTTAATCATTCAAGAACAGCCTTTTGTATTTGCTCAAGTGAAAAGAAGCGTGTAAGTGTGAAAAATATGCAAAAAGATAAGGAATCAGAAAGGGGGAAACTCCTTTTTCACAGCACTATATGTGAGGGTAGAAATGTAGATCAACCAGTAAACAGACAGCCTCACTTTCACTTTTGGGTCTGCAACACTTGTCCAGCATCCTTATACACCACCTGATCCAAATCAGTTGACAGCACAGTTCCTCTCTTCACCTGGTAGTTAAACTCATATCCACAGTCTCACTCTGCCCTGTCAGAAGTCACCAAATTAGCCCAAACCAGGGGCTCAAAGGCCTGAATAAAACAGGGTATTGAAGAAAAGGACAGGGCATTGATTAATCGTCTGTCAGCGACATCGACCAGCAGTCCATGGGCACAAACAAAATCGGCGCCCAAAATAGGCACAGAGCTAGCGGCAACAGCAAAGTTCCACTGGAAATCCCGACCATGAAAACAGTCACCAACCTTTCCCCAAATGTCGTAATAGGAGAATCATTAGCTGTGATGAACTGCAGCCCACAGCCCGCTGCTAAACTCTCTGTGCCATTTCTGGGAGCCGGAGTTGATCAGAAAACGTCTCCCGTTAATGTTATCGTTTAATAAATAAAATAAATTTAAAAAATTACATTATTAAATTTATTTCTGACAACTAGAGATGGCTGTTTCAAATTGCTGGCACAGCTCTGTTCTGGATTGCCGCCTTGTTGAAGTGAATGGCCACACTGATGGTTTGAGAGGTTGTCTTGGACTGGTTCATCATTATCTGATAATTGCACATTGTTTTGTGAAAAGCTGGACGATTGCCGGTAATATGAGTCATGCAGACGGTTTTCATTTAGCATATTTATCTGGCTCAACAGCTCAGGGGGTATTTGAACCTCGCCCTGTCTTTCTGCCAGTGTGGCTAATGCCTGGTTAAGGTCGTAAAATGGGTCAAAAGAAATGTTTTGGGAAGAGCTGTGTTTAACCTTAGAAGCGTTTGACTGTGTTTGGATATGTACTGGCTCGACTCCTGAACTTGCAAAGCTATTTTGCGAAATGCTTTCACTACGTGCTAATCAGGCAAGTGCTAAATATAGTAAATTACTTAAAAAATGTCTACATAAATAAAATAATTTAAAAAATGAATTCGTAAACGAAATTACTGATCCATTTTTTATTGCACAATTTGCTTTACTTGATTGCACATGATTCTTCTGGTCTTCCATAAAGGTCACACCAAATGTGAAAATCAATAACATTTTTTATGAATCATCTTCAAACAGGCCTTGGGGGACATGAGTATCTAATTTGGTTAAGCATTTGTTGTTAACCTTCATTGTTAGAGCCCAATGACGTTGACCTTGAGTAAAAATTACAACCATATCAAGTTATATATTATAGGAAAGGGCACGAGGAGAGCTGTCCAATACGAGGCCTTACAATGTCACATTGATGCAATGATGATGTTTCACACACTGCATGAATACATCTTAAAATCTGCAATTTTGGGGAATATTTTTGGGAATGTCAGACATCAGCAAGTTCTAATAAAAACATCATAAATTATCAGTTTTAGTATATCCCTTTCCCTGGTGAGGGAAGTTTTGCTCTCTTGCTTATTCTTTACTTGATCTCAGACAATTAAACATCATCAGGGCTGCACCTGAAAGAAAGGCTGGAACATTTTTTTCGCACATCCAATAACCATCATCTACTAATATAATGAATCCTGTGTCTTAATGACTGTGAGACTGAAAAGTCAGTCAGCTTACACAGCCTGCATTTATATCGCACTTTTACATTCTGGTGCCCATTCATAGACTGATTAGTAATCCTACACCTACAGTATAATTCTTTTCCTAATCACATATGTTTTCCTTCTCTCTCAGTAAATGGCCAAAACTCTGGAACTCAAAGAACTGAAGCTGAAAATCATTAAATGGGAAAGTTTGTTTTTTTAAAAAAAAAAAAAAAAATCTAAATAATCTGAAACTGAAGAATAAAAATGAATTGAAAATACAATGAAAAAGTACAAATATGAGCATCACTGAAAATAAAATTAATTTTCTTTAAAAAAAAAATGCAGAATTTAACCAAAACGCTCATGTATGCTCATGTCAGATAAAAGGTTAAAAGTTCAACATAAACATTTCTCATTTCTACTTTTTTCAGTTTCTTTTTTTTCATATGGGCAAACCTGACTTGGCTGCAAGTCCAAACAAACACAGTTCAGCCCATAAAGATGAGTGAGTAAATTCTTATTTCTTAGATTTATTTCTTTTGCTTTTTTCTTTATTGTTTTCATATGTCTTCCTCAGGCAGGGACACATGAGTGGTTTTGTTTCTGCTTCTCTTCTTATCTCCTGCAGGTTGTTACATGATGTCTTGCTGGTGCTGTGTGGACTCGCTGACGACCTGAAGGAGAAAAACATGAGACAGAAACATAAAAGATACGCATCATCAGATGGCTTTTCTGTCTAGATGAATGAAGCCATCTGGAAATGAGCTCACAGCAAATCCACAAAAATTACAACAGTAGAGATAGAAAGATTAAACCCTGAGGATCCAGGTGAACACAGAAGTTAATTACATATTATTACATTACAAATTACATTAAAGCAATCTTTATTTATATGACAAAGTTAAATAAATAAAGTAATGGATTGCTTTATATATAAATATGGGACAGTGTGTTTTTTGCCTCTCTCTGACATCATAGACAGCCACAAGTAGAAAAACACTGTAAAAATTAGTGTTTGGTTCATTGCAAAAAGCTTTTTTGATTAAATTAATTAATCAATCTAATTTTAAATCATCTAATTTTAATCACTTCACACCTTACATATAAACCACGACCTCAAATAAAAATAAAGTATTCTTTTAAATTAAGCACAAATTGACATAGAGCTAAGAAGACCCATGTGTCATGGTCCTGGGTCAGTTTGACCCAGCTTTTTGAGTTTCTTGTTTTTTGGTAATGTTTTGGTTTTATGGGTTATGTTGTGATTCAGTGGTAGTCTTAGTTATCCTGTTTTGAGTTTCTTTTATTGCCTGTTTAATTTCCTGTTTATTTAGTATTTTCTTCCTGTGTAGCTGCCCTCTGTGTGGCTGTGCGTCTCTGTGTACTTCCTGTTTTACTTTGACAGTCTCTTGTTAGTGTACGTCACGTTGTGTTTGCTCTTCCCTTATCTCGTTATTATTATTATTAATGGTGTCAGCTGTGTTCCCTGTGTGCTCCTACGTCCCTCGTTATCTTTCTGTGTATTTATGTCAGTCTCCCTCAGTTCCGTGTCGTTTTGTCCCTCATATGTTTTGACATGTGTTTTTTCCCGGTGAGATTAGAGATTACATTTTTATATCTTAGCAGTTTTACCTCTCCATCGCGGGTCTCGATGGTCTTGATGAGGACAGTTTTCTTTGAATGCATCTCAGAGCGCTGCTGCTCAGGGCTGGTCTCTGATTTATCAAAGGTCAGAAAATATTACACTTAATATCCTCAACATGCATAAAATAATACAGTAAAACATGTCGATACTATTTTGAAAAATGAGTACAAAAATTTTTGTGGATCTCCCTTGGACTTGTGAATTTACGAAGCCTCAAAAACACTAGAAAAATGATTAAAAATCATCCATAATTTTAAAACTATAAATGTGAAAAAGATTCAGTTACAAGTTACAGTTTTGCATGACATCACTGAATATACTAAAGTTAAAAAATCAGCTGATTTTGGGGCTCAAACCTTGCCCTGGAATGATCCTAATAAAAATCATAGATATTCTACATATACAACTCCGTCACACTTGGGTTATATTTCCATTTCAGGCTAATTAATGACGTAGTTAATTAATTAAATTAATGTCAGATCATTGTTTGCACATATGAACTCAAATATAAATGTTACATTATTTAAGCTTAAACTTATATTATTGAAATGTATATATTTAAACAGTAAATCAGGCTCCATCTGAATAGATGGGTTCACACAGATTAGGGCCAGTGTCCTGGTTAAAGGAAGCCTGCCTCCTGGTGTTATGTTCAGGTAACTGCAGCTATGTTCACACCTCGGAAACTCATCGTGGAGTAGGTCTGCACAGGCAAGGCAATCCTGCAAAGGAAAAAAGAAATGTGTAGAAAATATAGTTTTAAATATAAGTCTGTGGTTATTTTATGTGTATTTGGATAAAATAATGATATTCTGAAGCAGTTTTTTTTTCTGAAAACCAAACAGTTTGAGCCTGAATGACTAGTTTGTTAGAGGTGAAAAAAGTGCAAACATTGAACTCGGAAAGAGTGGTCCAAAAAAGTGGATGATACATAATAAAAAAAATCATAAAACATAATAAAGAATAATCAGTAAACCAAATTTTTATTTACTTTTCTGCCTCTTGGCTAACTCTCGCCATGATTTGGAGCTTTGACAAGTTTATTTTTTCACCTGCTTTCTTCTCCTTCAAGCAGCTTCCTGTAGGTGGCAATCTCCACGTCCAGCGCCATCTTGACATTGAGTAGATCCTGGTACTCACGGAGGTGGCGTGCCATCTCATCCTTCATGTTGGCAATCTCCGCCTCCAGCCGGGCAATGCTGTCCTGGTAGTTGCCGGCTTCTCGTCCATGACGGTCCTCCATGTCCCGCATCTGCCTCATCAGGGACTCATTCTGGATTCATTAGAGAGGCGAGTCTGAAATCAAACTGAGCTCAGAGAAGGTTACGTTTAGATAAAAACCGAAGAGGGTTTATTAAACCTACGGTGCCTTTAAGGGAGTCAATCTCACAGGTGTACGCCTGGATCTGGTGTCTGAACTCCATGGTCTCCTGACGGGCCTGCTTCAGCGCCTCGTTGTTCTTACTCACCGCCTGGTTCAGATCTGACACCTGTAGGGTCAAAGGTTAAATAGATTTTGTAGTTTGTTTTTAAATCCCAACTCTTGGATGTCAGAATTAATCTCTAACAGTGTCGTTAATACTGACAACATCCCTCTGACCTTGGACTTGTACCACTCCTCAGCCTCTGCAATGTTCTTGGCCGCAATGCCCTCATACTGAGCCCTGATGTCTCGTAGTGCTGCCGTCAGGTCTGGCTTGGACATGTCCATCTGGATCTGGACTTGAGTCTCCTGCATCTGGGCCTGCAGCTCACGGATCTCCTGCGGGAGGAGGAGAAAAGTAGGGTTGACTGGCCCGTTATAGAACTGAGATTCGTCACACAGGGACCAACTAGTTGCTACCCTCCCAACCATGAAACCACTGGTTGTGTAACATGAAAGTCTTAGTTATGACCTTCTAGCATCCTAAAAATAAATTATAATTACCATCTGAGGCAACTCTGTGTTCTTCTAGGTAAAATTAAATGCAATGATAAATGCATTTTGTTGGTGTAGTGGTTAGAACTGACGCCTCATGGCAAGAAAGTCCTGGCTTTCCAGTTTGGAGTCTTTGTGCGTGGAGTTTGTAGGTTCTCCCCGTGTCTGTGTGGGTTCTAGATGTGAGTATGAATGGGTGTCTGGGCTCTCTGTGTTGG
>VUQR01007835.1:15456-46289 GCA_015108515.1 Hemichromis elongatus | reverse complement strand
TACAACTACATTGGATCACTTGAAGAACGCTTGGAGTGAGGAACTGGGCACTAATATTACTGAGGATCAATGGACTAAAGCACAACAACTGGTTCACTCCACTTCTGTCTGTTGTAGACATGGACTACTACAATTTAAAGTCCTGCATAGGCTCCACTTGTCTAAATTGAAGGTTTCAAAGATGTTTCCATGGGCGGACTCAAGATGTGATCGATGTGATCAAAATTCCGCTTCATTGTCACACATGTTTTGGACTTGCCCTAGTATCGCCACTTACTGGTCTAAAATATTTAGAACACTGTCTGACATTTTTAAAAAACAGCTCTCCCCAAACCCAATAACGTCACTTTTTGGTGTAGCTACAGTTCAAGACTTAAATAATAAACAAATTCATGTTTTGAGTTTTATAACATTGCTTGCAAGACGCCTTATACTATTTTTAAATTGGAAAAATAAAACTCCACCAACCCACTCTGCTTTGTTAAGAGACACAATGTATCACTTACAGTTGGAGAAAATTAAGTTTTCATTGAGAGACAATGTAAAACAGTTTTATTTAATTTGGCAACCCTTTATAGATTACTTTAATAAGTAAACTGGGAGAAACGGCCTCCTATTGTATTGATTTAAATATATGTATGTATGTATATGTGTATGTACGTATGTGCGGTGTGTGCAAACATATGTTTTTTAGTTTGTTTGTTTTTTTTGTTCTTTTTTTTGTTCTTAAATAATGGAAATTATACTTTATGTATGTTTGATGTTAATAAGAAAACTAATAAAAAGATTTATAAAAAAAAAATTTAAAAAAAAGAAATCAGGCCCCTAGCCATGAAGTCCTTCTTCGTGGGTTGTTCTAAAGGGCTCAGTAAGTTCCAGCATGGTGCTGTACAGTTATAGGATTACATAATTGCAACACGTGAGTTTGTGAAATTTCTTCCCTACTAGATATTCCACGATCAGCTAACTGTAAATGGTATTATTTAGTGACAAAGTGACAGACATTGTAAAGGTTATGAGTGGGGTTGCTTCTTGGCATGGGTTTCCATGACTGAGACGCTCCTGTAGGTGTTATATGTAGGTGGACAGATTAAGTGAGCAGTTTATCCTCTATAAAGATACCAGATATAACAAGTATACCTCACAGACCATCATCATAGTGTTACAATGGAAAAATGCTCCAAGTTAAAATTGGGACAGAAATGGCAACGACACAGTAGTATCAATATAAAGTTGACTGATCTTAGATCAGATTAGCCACAATAAGCCTTTGGGTCCTAACAGACAAACCAACCTATACCAGCAAACCTGTGTGCATTAATGCCTTTTTATGCTAGAGAAATTAAGACTCTTATTTTGAAATGTATAATCAAGTGGTAATATCAAACGAGTTATACCTGAAGTCCCATCTGCTGTAAACTGGCTGGGTGGAGGCACTCTGGCACAACAGAGGAAAATATAATTAAAAGCATTCCATCATTTATATTATATATTATATTTTGCTACAGTATCATCAGTTAAAAGTATGTTAATATGACTTAAAGCAGCCCTGATTAACAATCATATTCAACTCTGGTTAAAACATGCTTTTGACAGTGTTAGCTGTTAATACATTGATTTTTTTCTGATTAAGTTGTACAGCAGTTGCATACATGCAAATTACTCCCAAAGATTAGTAAAATCACAGATAGTCAGTGATCAGACACAAACATGTAAACATGACCGTTAGACTCCAGCTTCTCAGACTGCGGAAGTTAAACTGCATATTAGGATGTTTCAGTGTTATTCAGACAGAGGAGGTGAAGTGCTTTTTCTGATGCCGATGTCGGGAGAAATCAAAACTGAAATTTGCCGTCCCCGATAAAAGAGGAGTGACGGCTGAAAGATTAAGGATTAACAACAGTGGACAGTAGATCTGTGGTCAGTCTTACTACTGAGTGTATTTTACACTTTAGAGCTGGCGGGGCGTCTGTTTCGGTCAAACATCCGCAGGAAGCTGCGGGGCTTCATAGAAGACCTGGGATCGAGGGGACTGGAAAGCCAACCAAGGATGTAATGATCTGCTCTTCTGTCATGCCTTTTGAATCTTTCCAGAGTGTCTTTACGTTTGCATTTACCCCTTTTTGTAAATAACACAACCAGTTCTCACCTGACTTCCAAGTTTGGATCGACAACATCATCGTATATTTCTCCTCCTTCCCCTCCTGGTAGAGGTGGTAGAACAACTATGAGGCAAATGAGATCTAATCAGCAAGATTTCATTACAGAGTGAGCAACAATATTAATAATATAATTATATATAATAATAAAATGAAACAGTGTTGTAAAATATACCTCCTGGTCCCTTTTTACCACTGTAGAGGGAAAAAAATGGAGATATAAATGAAAAGCAGGCCAACTTCCCGAACTTTGTTGTTACACAGTAAATTGGAAAAGTTCTTCATGAGGCAACAGCAGTATAATATTGAAACCGACAGTAATACTGGAGTGGCCATTAGCGTTAAATGACCCTCACATGTATTATCTATGTGTGTGTCTGTGAAGGGGTGTTGGGGGCACATTAAGGAGTCATTGTTTACAGGTACAATGCCGTACCTGTTATCAATTACATCGATGTCATCGTAGACCTCAGGGTCGTACGCCTGGTGAAGTGAGGCTCCCTGATTCTTCAAGGAGTTAAAGTCAATTTCTACTGAAGTGGTCTTCACGTAGCCAACTGTGAGAGCAAAATGAAGCATTGACAAGATGTAAGTGTTGCTCCTACAGTCAGCTGTGAGGCTAAAATTTTGAATTAAAATGGAAAAAAAGGCCGAAGATGGTGCATAGAGAGATAGCTGATCCTGTATTTGTGTGTACAAGTGAAAATTTATCCCATCAGCAAAGGGTTTGAGTGGAAGGTGATGAGAAACTTAGAAAATTGATGGGTAGATTGTGAACCTACTGGATCCATCCTGTGCTCGTCCCAACCATTTACCCTCGGGGTTTCCCTGGACTCGAATGATGTCCACGGGGTCTCCCTGCTTCAGACCCAGGTCAGTCTTGCTGCTTCGACAATCTGTGCGCGCCTTTCCTTGCTGAAGGACCTCCAGGGGTCCAACCAGCTAACACACAACCATGCATAAACATTAATTCAAATGTGCACATAATAAATAACTTGGTTTTGATGATTGAGGTGTGACAGTCTTATTGATTCTAGCTGAGATGTTCACTCACTTTGAATTTTTTCCGGGCTTCTTGTTCCTTCTTCTCGCGTTCTTTTTGCTCCTTCTTCTCAGCCTCCTGGCGTTTTTTCTCCTCTTTGTCCTCTTTCTCTTTCTTCTTATCTTGCTTTTGTTCAGCTGCCTCCCTTTAAGACCAAAAGTACAAAGCATTCAAATATGCACAAAAAAAGAACAGATAGATGGGTGGACGATGGGTTTACGATACAGTTTTATTGGGTAAGAAGTTAAGAAGAGCATTCAGACTAGGTGGAGTTTGTGACAGAAAGCTAGCAGGAAGCCTTGAAGGGAAGGTTTACAAGATGGTAGTGATGTATAGTTTGATGAGCCATACATCAATGCTGAAGATGCTCAGACTCTCACTGGGAGTAAAAGGGATGGGATGTACTAATATAGTCAAAATAGAAATGGTTTATAAATATATAATTTATGTTTATTTGAAATATTCTTAGAGTTATTCTTAGAATATTCTTAGTTTTATAAATACAAAACAAGAGGATTATTTAGTATAATTACACAAAACATTCCAAAACTTTTGATGTTAGACTGAAGATAAACTTACAGGCTGTAAGTTTATCTGCTCCCTTGTGTTAATCGGTCAAACTGTCACAGACCGAAAAGCAACAACACCTCTTATTGATGCAAAGCAACCACTAGATGGCAGTGTTACTAAGGTTCGACGTGGACACAGCTGAACGTTTACCGCAGACATTTTGAACTTTGGATCTAAGCAGACTTATTTCACACACATTCCTCAAACATTGTAAATGAGAACAGACTTCACACTTTAAAACCTAGAAAGTATGAGTGAGGTGTGGGATAAGCCAATGGAGGTGTGACGTTCTCTCACCATCGTTCATCAAGATCTTCATACATCTCTCCATCATCATCATCGTCATCATTTTCCTCCTGGGAGGAGAGGACATAAAGAAACAGAAATATATAAGGCTTAGTCAAGTTAAGACACATTCAATTTTACAGGAAAAACTTTACAACGTAATTCTTCAAATTCATTACAGATATGTAACCTCCACAAATTCTGTTTGGAGTGCCAAAGCCTCTTTAAAGCAGACCTACAATCTGTGAAAAGCTTTTTTTCCCTACTGGTACATTCATTTATAATTACTTATAGGGCTCGTGTTATTAAGTCGCTATTCTGCTGTGGTTTCCTTCAGAGGTTTCACAAGTATTGATGTGGTTTATGCTGCACTTTCACCTGCATAAAAATCTGAAAATAATTCAGCATGTCTCACCTTTGCTCTCTGGCTTGGGTGGGCTGCAAAAGAGAAACAATAAAGCAGCGTTACAATGAGACCTTTTTGAAGCAGATATCACAATCTGAATTCATGTTCATACCATGAAGTTTAACAACAAACAAACAAACATGCAACAAACAAGCTTTATTCATCACATACACAATCATGCAGTGAAATGTGTTGTGTCCGAGCTGCGGACAGGCTGCAGACATAGCCGCGCCATTTCAGGGCTTGGTTTTTAGCAGCCGGGACCCATACTGTGCTGACTGTTAACTCTTTTTTAAGTAATTGGAGCGATCCAAAAACATTTTAAGCTTTAGTCTTTCTTATGTATGATATGAAAATACTTCAAAACTAAATCTCTTCAAGATAGCTAGTCACAGAAACTTAGCTTTATGCTAACTTTTTCATCTTTCGGCTGCTCCCTTCAGGGGTCGCCACAGCAGATCATCTGCCTCCATCTCACCCTGTCGCTAGCATCTTTCTCACCATCTTGTAAACTTTCTCTTTCAGTCTTGCTGCTATCCTTCTGTCACAAATCACTTGTCTCCATTGGCTTCACCCTGCCTGCACTATGTTCTTCACCTCTCTTGTGCATGTCTGTTGCTTTGTATGGTAAAAACGTATTCATGTTTACTACTTCTGCTCCTTCTATCTTATCTTTATCCTTTCCACCTGTCTCCCTGAGGTTCACAGGGCTGTATACTAACTAATGTAGGTAAAGGTAGGTAAAAAGTAATGGTGAGGTTGGGCTAAAATCCACTGGATTAAAAAAAAATGCAATTACTCCAAAACAAAACATTTAAAATATTCCACTTCATTCTTGGGAACAGGTGCAGCTAAAACATTTTGAGTTCTACAAATATTCTTTTCTTCCCATTACACAGTTCCAAACATTTTCAGTGCCAATAAAATTCTTTTTGCATATTTAGAAATGGCCACTGTCTTCTAGCACAAATATGGCACAAGGTTCAGCATGACAGTCTTCTTCTGTTTCCCTGTGATGTACAAAAAATAAACATTTGCAACACAGCAGTTTTGGCGACTTAGAGAAATAGAAACTTTTACTGGACCTGCAGATGATGGTAGAGGCGGAGGAGAATTGGTCACGTGATCGACATCATCATAAAAGTCTTCTTGCTGGTTCCTAAACGGCAGGTTAGGATTTAGCTGTTATTAATTAGAGTAGCATTATCCAGAAAATATACAGCATGTCCAACATTTATCACTGTGTTTGTGTTTAAACAGGAAAATTGGAAAGCGTGTTTAATGTGTCACTCACATGGCTCCAGGATGCCGTGGGGGCAGATTTGGAAGTGCAGGTGGTGGGGCTTGATTCTGGGTCACATGGTTGCTGGCAGTGATGGTTTTCTTAAAACTGGGAGCTGCAGCAGAAACATGTAGTGTTAACGCTGTGTCAGCGAGTTACTCTTTGGGTGGTTTTGCTGTACTTTACTTACTTCCACTGTAAATTTAGCACTTTTATAGACCAATGCAAACTCATTTCCCCAACACTGTTTGCCACTGTCTCTGATGGCCGCATAAGCCGTGTGCATAAATAGATGGGTTTTTATATATATAAATAGTTTTCTTTGAAATAGGTCTCTCTAATCTGCTTGATGATTATGTATGTCAGAGAGTCACAGCAGTCTTATCTAGACACATCAAAACTGGTGCAAAGATGGTCCTCTGTGTGTAATCTTCAAAAATTGGTGACAGTATGTGTTAGTAAGACTCTTTATGATCAAGAATGGGAAAAAAAACCTTTCAGCAATGAGTCATCTGAATCTCCTTGAGTGTTCTTTGTGCTTAAGTAACCCTTGTGTCACAAGATTTCGAGAACAATATCCAATCTCCGTTCATTGCCCACGTAAAAAAAAAAAGTCCCAACAACTTTAAAATGTGACTTACGAAGTTTTGAAAGTACTGAAAGTAAAAGTGAAAACAGCTACATCTTTGAAAAGTTCTGTAATATGGACAGTCTTTGTTGCCATGAAATGTATTCAGGTGTACAATATGAAATGCACCACAATCAGGAAGTAATCAAGAGTGAATGTTTCAAGATTGTATATCAACATCATTGGTATACGTGTTTAATTCCATCTGACCGACCACTTTGGCCACTTAATTTGCATGATGCACCTAAAAACTCCTGTAATGTAAGCGATGTGAATTATGTAAATCTTTATAACTTTACTCAAGGTAAATAAAGGATGACATAAGTGATGAGGAAAGAAAGTGAGAGTACAGTATGAAAACAACATTTTTCAGACAGACAGAACATTTCTTTGTTGGCCTCTAAGTGAATGGCCCTGAATTTCAGCCAAGTCAGCCGACCTCTGACTGGAAATACATTGACTTTAGGTATGTGACTATAGACAGAGCCTGTTTCTATAAAGGCTCCCTGGCTTGCTGGAACTTACTTCCCCATGTGGTGAAACAAAGTCAGCCGTCAGAGCGGCAAGTGAGGTGGGGGTAGAAAAGAGAAACTGGACAGGGAACTTGGTGCAAATAGAGGAACCTAGTGTACTTTTGTCACTTTAGTCTCTTATCCGAAGCTCTGTAGAACTGCAGCATTTGTGTAAACACATTTTAAATACACAGTGTAACATATCTAGTGCAAAATTTGATGCACAAGGAGACTTTTTTGTGTATTTCTATTCGGTCTGATAAGCCAAAGTATACTCAATAACTGCTGGCCAAACACTGCCCACGTCACTGAAACCACACTGACTTGTGAAGCAACTTCTATTTCACACTTCAGAAATGCGTTAACAGTCTGTCCAAAGTAGCATCGCGAGCGATGTAGAGGAAATGCACTTGAACCAATAAAATAAGAGGAACATTTTCTTTAGACAGTCACGAGAGCTGCGCACTCTTTAGTGCCCCACATTAACCCTTACACATCGAAACCTTTTCACGGGGGCGGCGAGACTGGCTCTGCTTTTATAGAGAGTCCAATACACAAAATGTCGCTGGGGCTTGTTATGCCTGCAAATTTTGCTGTGTTTAATTTGCCGTATGTGTTGTATACAGATTGAGATCAGAGAACCAAACACTCATGAGACCAAAATGAAAACAAAGGATGTAAAATCAGACAAAAAGCTGAAGTATTTCTGACTGGAGGAGGGGGGGTGCACATGTGCATCCCTGCTGGCTGGCAGAAATCTACTGCCTGAAGCTGAACTCTCTGTCTTGCATATGTAGAGCATATTTTCTACTTTCTTGTACATTTAGCCATACTGCAAAGCGATAAAATGTTCACTTTCATTTCATATTGTGTGAGTTTAGTTTAGTTCTCTTTTAATAGAGATACATGGGAACAGAGTACTTCCACATGATCTCATCGAGATTAGTCAGCAGCCACAACAGTCATCCATTTTTTATCATTAAAAAACAAATCTTAGACCTAAGTAAGGGTTTAAATATTGTTTTCTAGTATTTCTTAATTTAATCTTGGGATATTCAGTATTTCTTTAAACTAGAAACAGCAAACTGTTCATCTATTGAATAAGATGTAGTTTAAATGCACATAATACCATGCATACCATGCAGACTATAGGTGAGATTTTTTTCTAGTACAAATGTGTTTATTGTTCTGTATTGATAAATACACATTCTAGCCCTGCAACACTGCTACTGTAATCTTACAGTAATGGGTGATAACAGGTAATTCAAATAAACAACAAAACATCTGTGCAACTCTCATTTGATTCTGTATAAAGGACTTGAAAGTCCCTAACAAGCTGGGTAAACTTTAGCTTCATGAAGGTGTGATCACACGTGTCTGGGATGACGTTAAACTGTGAAAACACGCCTCCACTGCATACTTGTGTAGAAAACACCAGACTGCTTTTTATATTAAAACACCCCTATATATCCTTTATATAGTAGGAAGGTTTTGCTTCTTACTCACACTCCGACGGATGCATCAGGGGCAGCTTTAGGTTTAGTATCTTGGCCAAAGTTAGTGTGACAAACAGAATGGAGGAGGGATCAAACCACTGACCTTCATCTTAGTAGAAAATCTGCTCTACCTGCTGAGGCACAGCAGACCTGCCATATAAATGAAACTGAACTGAATGATATAATAGATGATCACATTTAACTTTTAGAAATATAGAAGCCTGAAACTGACATGGATATATAACAAGATGCTCACTGCACAGCTTAGGTTCTGGGCTCTGTTAGTAGTTGAGCCCAAGCGAGAACATCCTGGGCTGAAAGATGAAGCAAACACAGAAAGGTTTGTCCAGTAACCCTTTAAAGCTTGTTGTAAATGCAACTGAAGATCCATAGACTCCTATACTAAAATGCCCAGCTGCACAGCAGAAAAAAGAAGCATGTTTACAGTCTTGTACACAAGTCTGTACACAAAAAACAGTTGTAAAAGGCTGGTGGGGCATTGTTGTCACCCTGGCGGGCAGGTGACGTGGACAGCAGGTTTCTGAATGTGATGACTCACGAATGAAGCGACATAGGAGTTTCAAACTGATGCAATAGATGAATCTACTAAAAATATTAGGACTGGTTTAAGTCTTGGTGAACCTTGGCCTCAAGGTCAGGAGTCAGAGGTCAAGTTTCCTGAAAATCTTGTGATTGTGATAACTTTATCGTGGCTTGCATTGACGGTTGGATGCCAGCAACCTGTCTGCTATCCGCGTAATTCAGTCATTATATGCTCACAGCACCCTAAACCAGCCAAAGTTTCCAGCCAAAACAGCATCTCAAACATTTTACATGCTCTTGATACTTCTATTGATTACATTGCCAGCTTAAAGGACTTTTGGTTGTTTGGACCTGCAATACGTTCCACTAGTTTATAACTTGCCTCTATAACCTTATCAGACCCTTACACACAGGCCAAAAAATGATCTTGGTTCAGTTCCACCACTCCTTTAAAGAAGGCCAGGTTTTCTCAAAATATATATATTTGGCTCTGCGTGGCTTCCTTCCTTTAGACATCGCTGAGCCAGATTAAGCCACAATCCAGAAAGCAATGGTCATTTGGCTAAAGCGGTGGTTGCGCTCAGGATGAGTGTAACCACCGCATTGCAGCCACAGGTCTACCAATTATGGGCCAGATGTCAGATGTGTTATAACATTTAGGTCACATCATGTACTGTACATGCTTACCATAACCCATATCAGGCATGGCTCATGACATTTTACTCAGGTCTGGGCAACATAGCATAACTAAAGATGGGTCTTGATACATCATTTGGTCCCAGTGTTGCTAATTCAAGTCAAAAATCTGGACATATCTATAGTTTTTGCATCGTTGGTGCCTTTTGAAGCATATTCATTACAATTACAAAATCCCACTGCTTTGTGGGGATTTGTGCTTAATTATATTAACAGCCTGCCTGTGCACCAGTTTTGTTTGAGCAGAATTATAGTATTTTATTTTTATGTTATCCCTGCATAGCACTACTTTTCAAGTATGTGGATCTGTGCAGTGTACAGATCCAGTGTACTGGATGTGCACCAAGATCGCTAGTGTCAGCAGACGATTTAGCGTCCAACCAAATTGTAACGCCTCTTGGCTGTATGGCAAAAAGTCAGCATGCCACTGGCCAAAATGATAGTGTGGCTTCGGGGTTACACAGACAAATCCAACTTACCCTCGTCAGAGGCCTCTGGGCCTCTTTTAATGTTCTCCAGGTTGACTTTCGGAGGTCGGTTAGGTTTAGCAGGAGGAGGACCCAGAGCCAAGCTGTTGGGGAGAGGGTTCCGCTTTGGCCCTGATGAATCATTTCCGTTAACCCCACCGCTGGCCAGAGGAGAGGGCTTGACTGGCTTCTTAAAGCTGGGCTTCTTACTGGCTGGAGGTTTTGGAGGAGCAATGGAGCTATTAGCTGTAAGGCCAGGTTTGCTGGTCCCACCACTCTCTGTCTGCTCAGTCTTTTCCTCCTTGTTGAACAGATTCTGAGCAGTCCTGAAGTTTGAGGTGGGCTTAAAAGAAGAGTTGGCTAGAGATGAAGGTTTGATCACACTGTCTGTGTTCCCTCCTGCCTGTTCTTCAGCTTGCTGCCGTAATTTTACAATGCCGCTGGTCGGTTTTTGTTGCACACCAGGCAGTTTAAGTGGCGCAGGGCTGCTGTTTGTTGCTGCATTGTTTTCATCTTTAACCCAGCTGGGCTTGTTGCTGACTGCTGGTGAAGGTTTGGGAAAGACAGGTTTGGAATCAGACAGGGTAGAGTTAAGAGGAGGTTTGTTGAATGCTGACTTCTGTGCCAGGCTTTTAACGTCAGGAGCCTGTGATAAGGATGGTTTCAAGGGTGTCTGCTGTTTATTTATAGTAAAGGGTTTGCTGTTGGTGTTGCTATCATCCTGGATGTTGGCAAATCTGCTGGCCAGGGCTTTGGTTTTATTTGGCTCATGTACATCTGTGTCACTTTTAGTAGGTATTGTGTTTTTTGGGAAAATTGGTTTTGGAGCCATATTTAACCCACTGCTCGAGTGGCTTTCCAAGACTGGTTTCTTCTGTAGGGGTGGGCCAGAGGACAGGGTCGGGTGCAAGGGTTGTTTGATACGTCCAGGGGGTGTGGAGGAAGTCTCATCAGTGCTTCCCCCACCTGCTTGGAAGCGAGCCATGATGGCCTTTAACTCTGACTTATTGTCCTGAGAAAAAAACAGACATAAGAGGTTCAGAAAGTGAGTTAATAAGAATCCAACACTACAGTAAGGATCAAAATGACTGACTAAAAAAGAAGGGGAAGGAAAATAAAGTTGTGTGTGCTAGAATATAAATGGGTTAAACAGAAAATAAAATCCAGACAGAGCAAAAAGGGAATTTAAAAAAATGAGAATCTCACACAGAGCCAGCCATGAAAGTTCAAATAGGAACAGAAAGTTTCATTTCCTCTCATAAATTTTCATTGTCCACTCGGTAGAATTTGTGCTTTCTCTTCAGTTTCTCTTATTTTCCCCCAGTAATTTATTCAAAATCCCTCTCACACCATTTTTTATTCTATGTACACATAGAAACTCACCACACAGAGTTTTTTCTCAGAAGGTTAATCACAGGCTTTGTGGTTCAAATATATTCAAATGACAATACGTTGTTGTAGTGGTTAGGCCAGCACCTTGGATTGCAGCTACAGGTTTGCAAAAGTGAGCCTGTTTGTTAAAGATTCAATGTTTATAACAAAATATCCTCTGTCATGAAAATAGGGCATTTTATGCTCTTTGACTATAAATATTCAAAGTATTTACAGGATTGCATAATTCAGGAACTCTGCAGATTATTATGACCCTTGTGGTCATGCTTTGTATGTGCATCTTCTGCCTGTGCCTGTGTAGGTTTCTTCCAGGTGCTCGAGCTTCATTTCACAGTCTAAAGACATGCATATCCGACTAACTGGTGGTTGTAAAGCTGTTATAGGTGGACTCTTATGTTGGCCTGTGATAAATTGACATCATGTGAGAGTAGGGACAGCTCGCCAGAGTGTACGTGCTACCTATGTTTTTAAATCTGACATATGTCTGTACATCAAAAGCATCCTATAAGTTAAAATTAATAAAAGAAAGGAAAATCATTTGAAGGATTGAGTGATTTTTCTTTTCTTCAGATGTTTAATATGTTTGTCATACAGTCCCACACAATAATGCGAAAATCTTAACAACTACAGCCCAGTTATTGTCTTCACTCCAGGTTTCATCTATTAAAAACAAACAAAAAATAATAACTTCTAACTTCTAAAATAAAATAAAAAACTACCAACCATCTGGTTTTTCACTGTCATAAACACAAAACTTTCAAATGCCGCCTGTTTAAAAGCATTTATTACATGGACCTTTGTAGTACATCTGTTTCAATGTAGTTGCAAAATGGTGTTTACACTGGAAATAATTCTGATGTTCTGTGTTTTCAGAGTGGCTTTGAATGAAGGAGGAATTCAAATATTTGAACTGGGACAGTCACTCCTATGAGTATGTAAAAGTGTGAGGCAGAAATAAGCTACATCACTAACCACAGGTACATCATTAACCACACTTTCATCCAGCGCCAGCTTAACAAAGTGTCATATATTGGGCTTGTAACCAACTAGGAGCCACACCTATTCTAATGAAGGTGGCTTGAGCAGGAAGTAGAGATAAGAGCATGAGGACACACAGCTGCAGCTATTCCTGTGGAGCAATAAAAGCAAGAGAACACAATGCAATGGAAAGTACAAAGGCGCACCGCTATAAGCAGAAACACTTAGCATACACTGTTAATGTGTGCTTATATAGTACTTGTAAAGACTTAGACACAAAAACATGGAGTTAAGTGGAAGCTAAATTTCTCTTACTGACTTCTCATTTTAATAATGTGATATTGCATATGATGGCAGGGTAAGTTTCAAAATCAGCATACGGTTCTGTGAAAAAGCACTATCACCCCATGATTCAGTAGCTTGTAGAAACACCCTTAGTAGCAATAACTAAAAATAGTTCTCTTCTGTATTATTTTGTCAGTCTGTTGCTGCATTATAGATACATTTTAAAACATTGCTTCTGTCCATTGAAATCAATGGGTATTTTTGAATTTGTATTGGTTTTGTATGCACAACTCTCGTAAGGTCCCACAACAGCGAGGTTGAGGTCTGGACTCTGACTAGAACGCTGCAGTACCTTGTGTTTTTTTCTTTTTCTATTTCAGTCATTATGTGTGGTTTACTGCTCTGCTTGGCATCATTGATCTGTTTTGTGACCCAATTTCATCCAAGATTTAGCTGAAACTGCACATTTAATTCTAGAACACTTTGGTATACAAAGGACTTCATGGTTGACTCAGTGACTGCAAGGTGCACATGTCCTGTGGCTGCAAAACAAACCAAAATAATCAGCATCATCCATCAATAAGCTTGACAGTTAGTGTGAGCCGCTTGTATCAATATGCTGTTTAGTTTTCCCCAAGCATGGTACAGTGTATTATTATTACCATGCATTTGCTCTTTGGGCTCATCTGTCCAAAAGGCACTGTTCCAGGAGTCTTTTGATTTTTTTCAGATGCACAGTTTGTAACCTAAGCTGTGCTGCTCTGCTCTTTTTAGTGAGAGGAAGCTTTCTCCTTCAGCCTTTCCAGACATGCCATACTGTAGCATCTGTGATGTAGAGCTTGCATTGCTCAGTCTTTCATTGGGGTTAATTTGCTGGTACATCCTGGGATATTCTTGTCATCGTGTTAACACAAAGCTGAATGCTCCAGCCAAAACTTCTGTTTTTGCTGAGGTGCTTACAGTTGCTGATGATCAGTAAATCAAGTGCATTTTTACACATGGTTACTTATCCTCCTAATTACTATGGAAGCAGTAAGACTGCTTAGTTTTTCCACAAGACTTCATATATGTTATATTGAGTTTTAAGAATTAGATGCTTTTCTTTTTACCAACACTTACATGCATATTGTTTGTTTTTAGCATCTGTTCCAGTATCCTAAAGAAAATGTACTTGTTGCTGGGATTATTTTCCACTTCCAGTATATTTTACCAATGACAAAATTCCCCAGTACTGCACAGAAGTTGTAGGTAAGCATAAAAATGTTGGCTTCCACAGAAATCTTAGCAGTTAACATCTTAGAGCCAGAAAGTTCCAGTCTCAAGACCAGGAGGAAACAAGCCCAGTCTCAGGGGCTCACAAGCTACTGTACTCCTAGTGCCGTTTCCAAGCAAGAGTAACTGGGAGGGCTGTGTTAGGAAGCAAACCTATGCCAAATTAAATATGTGGATCTATCCACTCTGGCGACCCTCTGGGAAATAAGGAAGTGACAGAAAGTACCACTGTTAGTAATTTAAGATGATGACTTTAGTCAGTGAACAAGGACTAGTCCCACCAATGGACTAAAGAGGCAAAAATATATTTCCCGAGATGTATTCATCGAGTTCTGTAAGGATTGTCAAGTCTTTAAAAGCTACACGATCTAAAGAACTGAATCAGCAGTGGAGAAGTGGATTGTGTTTTATTTGATACATTTTGACCCATTTTATTCTGCAGTGGGAAAATGTCGCCACGTGCATTCACTGTTATCATTGAATACACATGGCTATCCGCTGTCGACAACATGGCTTCAATGTTGAAGAGAAATGACAGCATATTCTTTTTAACAGCCAATTCTCAGTAAACTGAGGCTGCTCAAAAGAGAAACAGTGGGTGAAACTTCACTGCAGTAGTGCCAGTAACATCAAGCGTTAAATATGTTAACACTGAGCCTGAAATGTGGTTGAATATTAAAGTAGTATAAAGAAAAAGAGGAAAGTTTCCTCATAATACTTCTGTTTCTTAACCACGGTAAGCTATAAATTGCTCAATTTGTTATGTACAGGACTGTTGCACTTGCTTCTTCTCGAGATACGGGTGCACTGCAGTTGCAATTTTGTAAAAGTCCTGCAAATTTTGTCACATACCGGAAACACCTCTGGATAGAATGCCATTTAATCCAGTATGGCTCAACAGGAACACAAAGCTGCCATAGTATGTGTGGCAGCTATATATTTGTCTGAGACGGTTCAAATGTTTGAACCATAAATTTACTGCAGGGCTATTTAATTTAAATATGGTTATGAAAATAAATATATGTAAATAATCCATTGTTATGGTGCAGGATCAAAGCAAAAATAATATAATAACTACATAGTCTTGGAAGCTAGTCACTAGTTACTCCAAACATATCTTCTTTTCTAATGTTTTTTCTTTAACAGAAGCATTTTTAGGAGATCAGTGACCAGCTGAGAAACGACAGAGGAAGGGGAACCGCAATTTCTATTTACAGTGTGACGAAAAGTGCAGAGCAAAGGTGCCTTGCTTAATCGAGCTGACAGAAAACCCAGAACCACCAACCCCAACTGTGAGGTTTAACTTTCCTGTTTTTACACAGTATGTGAAAAGAAAATTGGGACAAAAATGCTTTAAATATCAAACTAAGTTTAAACACGTGGTTTTAATTCAGCATTTTACTTTACTCAACTTTAACAACCACTGAAATGAATGTAGTGCAGTTTATGTTTACTGCTCAAAATACAAACATGACAACTCTGCTTTTGTCAGTGTGCACACATTAACTCGCTCAAACTAATTAAAATGTACCAGTTTGTAATAATAATCAAGTATGGATGACTTCTAAAAGATACAAAAGCTCATGTTGTCCTGTCACGATAAGCCGTGTAAAATGCTTATCGTGACAGGTCGTAACGTTTCTTCTGTTAAACCTACAATGCTAACTGTTTCACTCATTTGAAATGTGATGATTAGTTATTTAGGTTTCTTAAATTTTACTCACCATCTTGAGGACGACTTTCCCAGGCAGAGAGCTGGTCAACAACTGGTTGGTGGATGAAGGGGGAGAGTGTTTGTTCAGTGCCTCAGTGCGGGTTTCTGTTTCTGCTGCAGAGAGAAAGGCACTGAGATAGTGAGCGTTGATAGTGAATGACAAAGAGTGTGGCTGAGCATTGAGCATGTATGTCTGAGGGGGGATGTATACTCCCGTTCTTTTGGTGACATAAGCATCTGTCTACAACTGACTACTTCCTCTCTTAGTAGTATGTGTGTTTTGTGTGACTGTGGGTGTCACAACTTCTGTTATCTCCGTGTTTTGATCTCATTGATTTGCCTATCCCTGGCAAATTCCCTGCAGTTTCCCTCTGTGCTTAACAAATGATGTTCACTCAGACAGAGGCAGTTCAAATTGAAAAAACAAAACAAATGACGCCAAAACTGTTCCATTGCAACTGTGTTAAAGAGGTGTTATAGCTCGTAGGACTACAAGCCATAGCCAATGAACAACATTAGTAGACACCACAGGAAACATTGTGGTCATATGAGCGGCACAAAGACAAGACAAGCGTATAAGACCAGAGTACTTCCATGCTAGTGGCTCTTTAAAGCCATAGAAGTGCTTGAGCTACATCAGAGGTGCCACAATTCAGTTCACGGAGGGGCAAACTGGTAAATGACAATCGGATAAAGGGCCAAACTTATATATAAAATTTATCACATGGAGTTTATACAGTTGCGTTCTTATACATTTGTCTTTAAGCCCTATAGCCTGCTTTAATGTGATAAGTCAGTGGTTTTATGGGAAATTTCATAAATATAAAGAAAAAGACCTTTGATGGTGTTATTTACATGCACCATTCAGCCTTCTGACATAAAAATTGGCTGCTTGTAAGGATTTAAAAATTGCCAATGCACACTGTAGTTTTCTGTTGTGAGAAAGTGAACTTTACAGCTTCACCAAAATAATACTTATAGTACCGTGCTTCATTTCCAAAACCTCTGTTAACACATCACATGGCTTAAGTTTTGTTGGGGGTGTGTGTAGATTAAAAATGTCAATGATTATTACAAATAATCTTGTAGGAATACACAAGGGCAAAGAAGTAATTTATGTAGTTTCCCACGTCTTCATCAATTGTCTGCCTTCAGCATTAGCATTTTTCCTTTTTTGCCACTTTATTAGCTAGCTTATAACTCTGCGTGTCCAGTGTCTTGGGTACCCTTTTGCTTAATTTTGCATGCGCAGACGACAGCTACAGCTGGGTGAACCTAAATTTAATGAGAAGATAAAGCAAGTAAAATTTGCAAAGAAGTTTCAGTTTCAGCATGCTAACAGCTAATACGCTCAGTCTAGAACTGAGAACATACTCTTTATAAAGAGCAGAAATACAAGTGTCAACACAGGCTTTCTATGTGAAAGTAGAGTAACTCCACCTGTTGATGCTCATTAACCCTAAAGAGAGCTAAGCAGCCCCCTAGTGGACACCAGTGCTGCACCTTATTTTGTATTAACAAATAACACAAATTAATGTACCACAGAATTTGTACCAGAAATCAGACTTACTTTTAATGATGGCTACACGTATTTAGTTGCATCGTTTCATGCGTTGTAATTTTCTTCTCTGTCCTCCCTCCTCCAGTGCGTTTGGCACTCTCTGTATTTGTGGTTACAGGCCTGACCAACCTTGTCTGCTGTTTCTTTCCACACCAACTGGTCGGGTTGGTGGTCTGTGGGGTCAGGAAGGGTCACTTCTAGTAAAACAAAGACTGTTATGCCACTGTGGGTGGAAGGTCAAAGGGACTATTTGAGTTTCTCTCCAAGGTCTTTAATTGACCTGGCTATCTTTTCCTTGGACTTTGCGAGGCACATTATGCAGCATGCAAATTTGACACAGAGACAGCTCAAAGTGACTTTCTGTCTTACTTTAACCTTCATTCTTCTTCATACTTATAATTTGAATTTTGAGGTAAGACCAGAGCTGAATTTAACACCAGTTATGTGATGGATGTGTTTTTTCTTTTTTCTTCGATACATTGCATAATGTTTTGATTAGATTTATTTTTCCACTTATTGTAAATTCACTTCTTGCCACAATTCAAAGCTATGTTACAACCCACCCTTCTTCACATGTTATATTAGGATTATTGCCTAATCTTTAAAGTAAAAATACATTAAAACTTTTTTTTAGCCTGATTGATCTTTTCTGTCTCTCTTTTTTGTTGCATAAACCTCTATGTTAAAGGTTTAACTCACTCTTTTTTAATTATGTGCTTCCGCACTTGCAGAGGCAAACATCCTTATCATTGCATGTGAGATGTTTGCTATTTTGGGCACTTGCATTTGCTCTGAACTAAGCCTGCATATCTTCTTGTGTTTGTTTGGTTAAGCACAGCTCTACAGTGCGATCAATTTGGTCGCATATGCGACTTCATTTCTCAATAGTGCGACTAAAAAAAATCCTATGTCGCACCGGTGTGACCGAACATTCAGTAAAAAAAAAAGTCTCTGCAACTCTGAAAGTCTCCATGTGGTCAACAACAGGCACACATTATGCCCATATCATGTTCTAAACCAATCAGAGGTGGTCAGGCAAGTGAAGAACTTCTGTAAAACTTTTGTTAAAGCCTGTATTACTGACCATGAGGTGTCTGCAGCTCTTTAAACAGACATGGCTTAAATAAAAGAACTTCTCTTTTATTTCAATACTTTGTCCGTTTTAGTATCAGCATATTTCATTAGAGGATCTTTCCTTTTTTGTATTTGCACAGTGGAGGTGTTTTGAAAGGTCTAGACAGACGTGTTACCAAAAAGAAATGTCTGCTCTGTCGAGAAATTACTTTCTTCCCTTTTTACATCTAAAGTCAAAAAGAAAACAGCTTTTTTAAAGGGCAGTTGAAATGCTTGAACGAGACCACGCCATTGTTGTCTGGTTATCTTTTCAAATGTATTTTATTTCCTGTAAAATATCCATCTTATTATTGTAAGATCCAGCAGATGATCATCTATACATCGACTTTTTTATTCTTATGAGTCCAGATTTGAGTTCTTTGTTTAATCACTGGCTCAAGTCAGATCCACGTGTTGATACCTTTTCTGTTTCATATTAAAAATTTTATGTAGATAATCGCTTCTTCCTGCTTTACTCTCATTATTCCTGCGATTGGTTGTAGAAGAACATCTTCTCTGCCCTCTCTTCATTGTATCCGTTGGAGGGGTCCTGCTCGTTCCCTCCTCTTCCTCTGTCCTCCTGGCAGTGAATGCCCAGTCTCTTCTGCAGCTTCTCCTCCTGGAGGCGGAGCTCCATAGAGTCCACCAGGTCGTAGATGTTATCCAGGGACCACATAGGTGATGGAAACCATGCCTTGGTGTCACCATCCTTCCCAACAACCACCATGCTGAAATAGTCCTTAGTGATCTTTAGCTGTTCCCTCATATTGTTGACCATGTCAGGTGTCAAAGACTCAACCTCAGTCTGGCTGCGACCTGAGGGAAGGATGACAGAATGGAAGTCATTCAAATTACACAAAACAGCAAAAAGCAAAAGAAACAGAAACTAGAATAATCCAGATTGGTTCAGATTAGAGAAAATCTTATGACAGATCAACCTATTAGCCCCAAACTCAAAAAGCATTTGAAATAGGTGAGATCATGCAAACCACATCCATCTTTTTGACAAAGAATCTGCTCTTGAGCCAAAATGTTTTTTGAACCACCTACCTTAAAATATACAATATTACTAATGATTTCAAACATGTATGTTCCATTACCGTCCCATACACCTGGAATGCCCCACATTACCATGACGTACCATTTAAGGGAAATAACTCAACAGTTCCTGATGCTTTTTCTTCATTTCCTATCAGCTTTAGCATAGCAAAGTGACGAATACCTGAGAAAAACACAAGAGAAGGCACATTTCAACTTATTAAAAGAGACTCATTCAGCACACATAATCAAAACGATCCTTTTTTATTAAAAACAAAGAAATACATTTGTGTCAATTAACCTGTTCAGCTAAATGCATGTCTAGCTATGATTATATATTTCAAATAATATGGCTCTCTTACTGCACAATTTTATAAATGCATTACATTTTTAATACACTTATATTCATATTATAATATTCATTGTTTGATTAGTGCAGTTTTGTGTAATGGTATGCTTTTTCAGGTCCAAATTTCACAACCATGACAAATGTACCTGTCCTTGTAACACTTCCTTGTTGCCACAGGTCTTATAAAAAACATACCCAGGTGACATTCCTGTCCTCTGACAGCAGAGAGCTGCTGCTGAAACAAATAGTCATCCTCAGAGGGAGCAGAGAGGAGCAGCAGTCTCCGTTTAGACATGAACCTAGACATACATGAAATATAGAGATTTAAACTAAGATGCCTCTCAGTTTCATTCAGTCATAAAATTGAAGACCATAGACAACAGATTAATCATATCACCTGAGCAGTGAGTTTTCTACAACAGGCTGCCCCATGTCTTTAGAGCACGCTGGTGGATTCTTTCTTTCTTTCTCTTTTTCTCGGTGCCTTGAGGGAAAGTTGTCAATGTAGTCGAACAAAGCCTGGCTTGTTGGAGGAGCCTCAAAGACTCTCTGGGGGAAGGATAAGAGCAGGTTAGGGGTTACATCTGGTGTTTATGGGCCTGCATAAGCAAATTGTTTGCTTGTTTGATGAACATCACAGTGTCATCTTTGCCTGGTTAAATAATGGGATCCTCGATTTGTTTACTTGAGTTTCAAAAATTGGAATGGTCTGGAAATATGAGTGTGTTGTCTTGTTAATCTCTAAACGTATCTGCTATCAGAAAGCCAAATAAGCAGGAAAAGACCAAACTTGGAAAGCTCAGGTAAGATTTTCTTACACCGGCCTTGATGTCATAATCTGTGACAGTCATTGAAAAGAGGTCGGGCGATGACAGGCCGAGCTCTGCTCTCAGTAGAGAGATGGGCCCTAAATCCGAGAGATGCTCTGCTTGGCCAGTGAGGGGAGGCTCTGAATCTGAAGCACACACATACAAAGGATATAAATCAATGTGTGCACACATAGATGTTAGAGAAAATACCAGTGCATGCAACAAAAACAGTAATTATAACCATTAAATCCCACAGTGTTAAATCAGTATCTCTGAACGATGTGTGAACTTGTCTTTGAAGTACACAGGGCTTTTGTTTGGCTGTATATTTTCACCAAGTCCTCTTGTGGAAAGGAACTAGTGTGTTAACTGTTAAAATGTAACTACTGCAGTATCACAGTGTAGCATGTGAGAGAATTAAACTGAACATTTTCTACATACCACAGTGCAAAATTACACTGTTACTTCCTGGTACACAAGTTCAGAGAACTACTACCTACTACTCTGGATGTTTTGTGTGGAAGTACACCTGAGCTGTTTATGTTATTCTGACTAGACTACTTCACTGTATTATATGTATTGCTATATGCTTTATTAAATAGTACCTGCTTTTTTATGGCTGATGCAAACTGAAGCTGATGGGAACTGTGTATTTAATGGGTTAGTTCCCTGATGATGAATTCCAGTTACTTTGCTGTGCTCTTGATTTTGTATTTAGCGACATACTGAAGCTGAACATTGTGGTTTTGAGTTTAAGGTCTCAACGCACAATGGCTGGATTAGGCTAACATTAAATTTGGTTGAGTAAGGCCCCCGGTCACACATGTCGACAGACCAGTCTTCATATAAAAACGCGCACTTTCCAGTCAATTAATGCATGTTTAAATCTCCAGTCCTGCAGGTCTAGATATTGATGGTGACCCTCTGGCAACCACAGGTTGCGAGGGAAAAAGAAATATTCCTCGACTGGTTGGCAAGTTGTTGCAATCGCTTGGCGATATTGGTGGCAAAGAGGAATATGGTGCTGTACCAAAACTCTCCTTATGATTCCTTTGGTTGATAAAAGTTTGCATTCAAATTGTTGTCATTGCAGTAACTCTACTAGCAAACACAATGATTACAAGGAGGTTTTAGTTTTAGCGCCCTTTGTACAACTTCTAGCAACCATTCTCCAACCAATCATGGAATACACATTTTTTTCCTGGAGGACGGGAGGTTACCATGCCACACCTCTAGGTCTATGTGACTGAGGGATAATTTATGTCCCTCTTAGGCTGAACTGCGTTACCTTACCTTAAACTATATGTTATTAGTATATGATAACATATAAATGGTAATGTACCAGGTAAAATATTAATCCAAGACTCAAAACTACAGTTCTTCAAAAGCAAGTCCACAAAAAATTGTGGTCAAAAGTTTACATACACACATCGTGGCCATGAATGACATGGCAGTTGAGGGCTTTTCAGCGTTAACTGGTGCTGAAGGAACTACATTGTCTTAACTTGACAAGGCCAATGTATATTAGGTTCTTGTTAATGATCATGGTTGACTACAATGGGTAGTTTCTCTTTTCCAGAATAAAAAAGATTTAATTAATGTAACAATTGACCAACATTCAGAACAATGAGAAAGTCCAACAAACTCAGTGAAGATCAAAGAAAGAGAATTGGAGACCTAAATTTGGAATGTTTCTTGGAGCCATTTCTAAACAACTGCAGATTCAAAGATAATTAACTTAAATGATTGTAAGCACGTGTTATTCAGGTGTGTTATCACTTTGCCAAGATTTGGAAGAAGACTCCAACTGTCATCCTTAATAATTGAAAAAAATAAATAACTGACATATCAAAATGATTATGACATTCGTGCCCAGGGTAGGTGTATGTAAAAATAGACTTCAGATCAAAGGTTAAAATTAATTAATTTATAATCTATCTCTGTGCACACACAACAAGATGGCTATCTCTTACCAACCTTAAGGCTTATAAACTGTCTGCGTATTTTACTGTTAGGTATTTTTAACATGCTAAAATAGCTGGCAATAGGTCAACACGTTAGCCACAGACAATTTGTTCGTTGAGTTTCTACGGAAGTACCATATTTGCCTTTGGTTGCATGTTAGTAAAATGCAAAACAAAACCTGCTGTTTCAGTGAACCCTGAGAGGATTTTTAGTTTTAAATGCATTCATGAAGAGAACCTAAACAAATTTTGAAATGCAAATACATAACTGGCAACATCACACACTACATCACAAAAGGTAAAAACCCTTCCTACCTAGGTGGTAGTGCTGAAGTGTAAGTGTGCCATCACTTCCCTGACCAATAATAGTTGCCACTGTGACCTTCCTCATAGTGAGTTCACAGCGATACTTCTCATTCTCCTCAGTCTGCTGGATATACAGTGTTGCATCTCTGTTGGGTGTTGAGATCACCTTGTATGAGGCAACACAAAAGCATGAATATATTTCGTGTACAGCTGTGAAAAATGCATGATTTAAATCCATTAACAATGTGGAGGCAAAGAGAAGTGCAACGATTAGACAAAAGGTCGTACCATCAACCTTCTTGTCCCCTTTAAACTGTCCAAAAACTCCTTCAGTGCTGTTTTATCCTTCTCACTTGCCTCTCTGTTGGACTTTTTCCCTCTTCCTTTTCTTTTCTTTCCTTTTTTCCCTTTGCCTTTTTTCTTAGACCTCTGTTTTTCCTTTTTGTTCTCCTTTTCACTCTGCTCAGTTTTTTCTCTATTATTTTTCTCTCCCTTTCTCTTCTTTCCTTCTTCCACAGATGGATGAGTGCTGCAATACAATATATATAAAAAAGTCACTTTGATGTCCATCCAGCACTAAAAACAGTATTTATGTGCTGTAAGGAGAAGAGGAGGCAAGAAATGCCAGATGTGAACACAAATCAAAACATTCACAGGCGTACTCTTCACACGTTTCAAAGTCTCACAAGACATACAAGCTTAAAAAGACATCACCTGTTTTTCTTTACTTCCTCATTGCTCCTTGAAACAGATGGAGGACTGGTCACCCTTGCTTTCTCCTGTACTTTAGAATTGAGACGATCATTGCTGCTCGAAGGCTTTCCCATCGTAGATGGCTTACGAATCACAAACCTCGACCGACCACTCAGTATATCCTGGATCTTACTCTTCAGAGCAGCTTTTTTGTCCAGAGGTGGTCTCCTTTGTAATGCCACCACAGAAGTCACATTTCCTCTCCTCTGAGGACTAAGTGTCATCTTTCTTCTTTTTTTCACAATCTTCTTTTTAGTGGTTTTACATCTAAAACATGGCATAGAAAACAACAAATTCACATGTGTGTTCACTTGGATGAAATTGTGAAATCTTTATCTGTTTTTAATCATCTTTTCTTTTTTTTAAACTCATGAATGTAAGTGTCAGCCATTGTAAAAAAAAATATATATATAAAATGAAGGGACGGAGGGGGTTATTTAGCAGGAAGTCTGGTGAGCAGATACTGCCCATGGAATAACGTCCTGTTCACAATGAATCGCTTCACTTGTTCCCCATCGCTTTGTCAGTTGCTGCATTCGACATTCCAAATTCTGGTTGTATAGATTAGTATTGCATATTTTCCAACCAAGTCAGTCACTGGTAGTTTGACTTAAGCAAGTGCCCAACTACTTATAAGTGAGTTATAGTTCGCTGTGTTCTTGGGTCTGCTAGAAACTACTCTGATCTGAGTGTCGTCAATGTCATTATCACACGGTGAAAACAAGGTTCTGAGTGGTCATACACTTTTTATGACCGGATTAAATAATCATAGAGAATTTTTTTACATGCACATGTTTGTACACCACATAACGGTCTAAAGATCTCTCACTTCCCAGCAAGAGGTCCCGGCCAGTTCTCAAAGCTCAAAATTGTTACATCAATTAAATTTGTAATGTTGACCATAGGTGTGCATGTCAGAGTAAATTGTTGTCTGACTCTCTCTGCTAGCCCTGCAGTATACTGGCAACCTTTCCAGGGTGTATCCTGGCTCTCACTCCATGAAAGCTCCAGACCCCTATGACCCTGAACTGGGTAAGTGGAAAAAATGGATGATTGATGCTAAGCAGGACAAACATTTCACGGTGTACAGATGAAAAGATGGTAGCTTAACTCTCCGGTTTCTTAGCAAGGCAACTACAACATGTTTTCCATCTGGGAGCTTTGTTTGCACTTTCTTTTACCTCTTTTGTGTGTGACTTTTTTTTTTGTTATCACTTGCTTTTTTCTTCCACTTTTACACTTCATGGTTACATTTGGGCACCATAAACTACTTGTTAAGTTTAGAACTGAGGTTTACCCTTCAACAAGTTTTCAATCTCATCTTGAATCTCAGCTTGCACAATTTAAAAAAAAAAAAGCCCAATGTGAGGTGAAAGTGAGACCTTCTCACTGTTGACAGGTGCATTACAAAACTGTTGCAAGTGGCCTTGGCAAAACAGCATTTGTGACCCCAGGGATGAGAGCAGTCTGTTTCTTCAGATCAGGAATTAAAACCAATCACGAGAAACCGAAAATCACCACAGCCAATCATGAGTTGATAATAAATGATTGTACAAAACTTTTGTGACAATTTTCTTGATAAAATGCTGACAAAATTTCACAGCCAATAATCCAGTGGTTGCTAATATGAATATGTCTAAATGTATGTCAAGATTACCATCACGATTACCCTTACTAATGCCATACTAACATAGCTTAAAGTGGCTAAACATTTAATTAGGCAGCTCATTTGCAGTTTTATTATTTTTATTTTTTTAATTAATGTTGTCCTTCCTATAAAAAGCATCCTGTTTCATTTTATATAGGGCTTTTAAAATTACTCATCACATAAAAGTAAAAGTAAGGTAGTGAAACCTGAGGTGAGATCCTTTTCTGGTCATCTTCTCCAGCTTCCTCATGGGGAACTGATCGATGAGCTCCAAAACAGCCTCGACACGGACCGGATAAGGGAAGCGCTCGCTGACCTGTAGGTTCTTCTTTATAACCAGCATGGTGAACGCTTGTTCCTGACATGATTGGTGTTCAACACAAATCAGAAGCACATCAACTACTAAACCACCGAGAAGCATTTCAAATTCAAATAGACGGTAACTTTTTTATGTGTTGTCAAGAGTTTGCAATGAACCACACAGTTTATGGCACACTGGTTACTTGGCTGGTAAGCTCCAGGTAGTGTAGCAGTTTGGTAACCGTGTCGGGGTCCAGGTTCTCGACTGTGGCATCTCCTTGAAAAGTTGTTTTCTGGATCCGTCCCTCCATCATGGCATTCTGAATGATAGTTACGATGTACGTGTCTCTTTCTGCTAAATGGCAGTTCAGGCCTTTCTGAGTAAGGCAGAGAAAGAAACAAAGAAAACAAAAACAACAAAAAATTGATGGATAAGCAGCTAGTTTTAATTTTTTTTAATCTGAAAAAAATGATATGAGTAAATAATGGGTATATATCAGAATAAATGGCAGAGAAGTACCTGCTCCATTTCTTCTAGCTGTTTCTCCATCATACGAAGATACTGGTCACTGTGGGATGGAGCTGTTATCACCCACAGACGCTTTTTACCTGCAGGGGAAAATAAGCGGCTGTAGGGACATAAGAACAGGAACATCCACTGGTCAATTAATTCCTCTTACCTGCAAAGTCAGCAAGGAAATCCATCTCTGGAGCCAAACTTGATGACTCTCCAACTTTTCTGTTATATCCATCTTCTCTGCTTTCCTCCAACCCCAATCCATGTTCAATTCCCGGAGGAAGGTCTGAGTAGTCTCCCCAGTCCCGTACATTTGGGTCCAACAGCTCTTTTGGCTTACCGTCGCCGAAGCCCTGCCCTGCAGCCAGCAAACCCAGGCTGCTGAGACTCCACAAAGCAGCAAAAAGCAACAGATAGCGTGAGGTAAAAAACTGAGACATCCTCACTGATGTTGCAAATAAATTGGTCTGGCAATGAGATGGAACTGCTTAGCAGCTCATAAATTCTCATCTGAACTAAAAATACATATGTGCAGTGTTGCTTTCACCACCGCTAGGTCTTAGTCAGCAGTGTTGCATCTGAAACAGACTGGAAGGATTTGCCAGTTGTTTAGGAGTGATGTGCAGTTATTGAAATAAAAAAAGAAAAAAAGTATCCAGTTAAAACAATAGTTAGAATCCCAGTTCAATGCCCCACTTAAGGCTTTATGGTGAAAAACAGGTGGATCCAACCTGGAATCTGTAAAGGAAAGGGAAAAGCAAAGACTACAGTGGTGTTAACGCCTCTTACCAGCAGAGAAACTGACTCAAGAGACACTCCTCTCCTTGCACACCAGACACACACTCCTGGATCGCATTAAACCCCAGACCCTTTAACAGGAAACTCCTGGAATTTTCTGCAACTTCAAAGCATTTTCTCCCAGAAAACTCTCCCTGTCCCACACACTACATACATACCATACTATTACACACACACTCACAAAAAAAATCTCATTGTTGCATAACTGATACCACACGTTATCTTTGGCTTCAATCTCTTCGCTAGATGAAATTTAATTGTATTTAGCAGGTTTTATTTACCCATATCACACTATCCATCAGATTCAAACACTAGGATGGCTTTTTAATCACAAATTTTGTTAATGCACACATGATTTGTGAGAGACGGGGTTTTCCAAGGAAAAGGGCAAGAACAGTGAAGGTCATGAACTTTGTGAAGTTCAGGCAGTTCAGACCAAAGCCATTTGTTCAGGAGAGTAAAAACTTTTAAGTGATGGGAAATGGCAATTACTATAAATAAACCAGACCACACTGCGGATGCCGATGTCTAGAAAGGTTCACACCAATCAATCAATCAATCAATCAATCAAAGCTTTATTTGTCACATGCAAGTTGCCCCGCAGTTCTACAATCTTAATCTGAGACAAATGTCCTCACAGGGCGATAGCCTTCTGTCCTGTAAAAGCACTTATCTTTCTCCAATCTGACAAAGTTTAAACACAACAAAGCTAGATAGCACACAACCTCCTCCCTCTCAATAAAACATAGAAATCTTACTAAAAATATCTGCAATTTAAACAAAATAGAGCCTTCTTTGTAGTGATCTTAGTAATTATTGTTATGTTCACTTAATGGGCACTTTTTATTAGGTAAACATCGCTAGTACTGGCTTGGACACCTTTTAATTCTTTGTTGTGTAGATTCCATATTAACATGACTGGCATGCCATTAAATGGCCAACAGCCTGAGCTGCCAGGGGGGGATCCACGCTTTTCATGCTGTTTGTGCCAGATTCAGATCCTACCATATGAATGTTCCAGCAGAAATGGAGCCTCATGAGAGCAGGTGAGGTGTTTTCAGGCCTCTGTTGCCTAAATAAAGTGCTAACCATGTGATGTGATTGTCTGATAAGATATTTGCATTAAAAGAGGTTGAACAGGTTTCCCTAATAAAATGGCTAGTGACTATAAATGGCTTACTCTAGAATGATTGCTTATTCTTTAAAACAAGCATATATTTGATATTTTGTACATCCTTATAAGATGAAACTAAAATAAACCAAAAGCATTTTTTGTATTGTATAAATAAAGTATCCACATAGCTATCAAAATTGCACATTATTAGTATTTTATATGTAATTTCATTTGTAACAAATTATTAGTGGATCTACTTGCACATAGCGAGAAAGTGAAGCAGGTAGAATTTTTTTGTGAGATTGACATGACTGAAAAACACATGCTTTGAAGAGTTATGACATTCAAAAATATTCTTGCATGTTTCTTGACCTCAAAAACGGAATTTAGTGAGAATAGAGACAAAATAAAACAATGGAAGAATGCATGCTGTCAGTGCAATTAGAAGAGCTGTCTGTAGGGTGAAATGAAACACAATGAGAACCAGGTGAAGCCACAATGCATCCCACTCTGTGGTCCTGATAAAGAGAACCAGATGATCACTATGTGTGAGAGATAGAGGATTTGTTCTGTTTACATGTGCTGTGATTTAAGTGAATAAATGAGATAAAGGAGCTCAGAATAGCATAAACAAACACACATAAAGAAGCTGCTGTTATGATGTTTGATTATCAACACAGGTTGTGTATCAGTTTTTGTAAAACTTTGATAAAGATAAGATAAACAGTTAAAAGGTAAAAACAGTAAGAATTCACTTCTCCATTAGCACAAAATGGTGCTTTATCATAGGAAATACATCACTTAAGAGACTGATGTCAGATTTCATTTCAGAAAGCGTATCAGTTTGCATTTACCATGATGAGATATCTTTGGGTTAAGACCAAGAATAACAGAGTGAAAGCCTCCTTCCACTGACCTCACAGCACCATTCATATTACACTTTACATGAGAGCGCCGAATTTCATACAGCTGTGCAGTCTCCACCATACCAAATGAAGCCCAGGTGTTGAGTTTAGTGTTAAACTTACAATGACATGCTAACATAATCGAATGCACCACAGCCTCAAGTCAGTATGAGGTCGCAGAAATTGGAGAACACCTGTAACATCAGTGTCCAAATCATAATAACGGGGAAAATAAATTCCATCCTAACAACAATAATCAAAAAAGATGTACTCCTTAAGCCATCTGTGGCTCCACCGTAAAAATGACCTTTTGAGTGGACTTCCTCCAAAAACACTAACATATTATTGCAGATGTAAATTACAAATATATTTGTATGCATAGTAAAATTGGATAACTATCCTACCAAGATGGACAAAAACAAACAAACAAACAAACAAACAAAAAACAACAGGGACCCCCAAACTTCCGGTGACCACAAAAGCCTTGTTCTAATCTGAATAGAAGAGTATTTTGGAGTCTGGATTGTGAAAAGAAATGTCAGCTAGGATTACTGAAAAGAATATCAACTCAAGGTAAACTTTAAAAACAAAAACCTTCACTAATATCGACTGGACCTCTGTGTCAAATTTCGACCTTTGTGACATCCATAACTCCTTTGTTTTGCTTATAAGGGCCACAGAAAGGGCCACCTCTATCCAAGAGCATCCTAGTTATTAACAGTGGGTGTGCAAAGTATGCTAAGTGCATAGCTGGCTTTGTGACTATGTGATGCCGTTACATGTGCACATATTAATGCACATAAATTATACACAATTAAATTAACCTCAGTGCAAGTCTCAGCCCTGAAAGTTGGCCCAATTTTGTTTTTAATCCACGTCCCAAAGTAAGCATCTGTAGACCCATGCAAAAGTGAATTTTGTAATGATTACTCCAAAGGTAGGCAGGGCTTCTCCTAGCTCATAATGAATCTTTCTGGGATATAAGCAGCTGAGACTTGGTCCTCATACATTGCATTTTTCAATGCTTTGAAAAAAATTTCCGTTCTCTTCCTGCTTTTCTTTTTGCATAACGCTTTTTACTTTTTCACTGCACTGAGCATGCATTAATGAAACACAGCTGGCAATAGCCTAGTTCTTTGGCTCAATGCCCCTTTTGGGGAGACCAATAATTCCTTTGCGCAGGACCAAAAAACAAAACAAACACACAAAAGAAACAAAAAAAACAATGAGAGTATTGGCCGAGGGCTGCGTTATCTACGAAGTCAAAGCATGCGGATAGCAACATAGAAACATACAGTACACTCTATGAACCAAGCGCAGCCTCAGATTTAATAAACTGTAGTAGAGCGCGCCTCAGTGGAGCCATGCAAAATTGCACCTTTAGTGTGATCCAGTTTTATTAGAGGAATGTGCACATTTGTTTTTATATACCAATGCATTTGCATTTTTCTGTATGATTGATCTTTTTTGTCCAGCATATGGAAAGGCATCACCATAACTCTGCGTCTGAATTACGGCTGTTTTCGGTCAATCTGTTATGTATGATAAAAGAAAATGTTGACAAGAGAATTGAGTATTGAGAAACAGCACTGACAGTGACTGCGCATCATGGCCCGTCTCCTATCCTCTGACGCGTCTCCCGCGCTCCAATCACGTCTTTGTGCCTCACTTCTTCCGGGTCGTCGGAAAGTTCGCCTGTTCGCCTGTGCTGCCCAGAGCCGGGGACTGTCTTTAAAGGTCAGTCGAGTTATCAATCGTTAACCTCTAGCTTTCCACCATGCATTTGTTTCGGTTTGCATTTCTGCGAGTGTGCAGAGGGCCGTTTTGACTCACACGTCGCCTACACGTATGAATCAGGACCATCTGACTATTTATGCAAGCTAGCGCGCTTTATGTTAGCTCGGGTTAGCTTCCTTACCCCCCCCCACGTT
>VUQR01007835.1:3937-15431 GCA_015108515.1 Hemichromis elongatus | reverse complement strand
TTATATATTTTATCACGGTTATAGACAAAAAGAGAAGCGAGCTTGCCTACTGCATTATGACCTTATTGTTTCTTGGCTCGCAGGGGAAGCTGTCTGACAGCTGACCCACTTCAAGTGCGTTTAATGCACCAGCTTTTACGCTCCTGATTCTTTGAATGACATCGCTGTGTTGTTGTTATCGTAAGGAAGCCGTTCATATGTGGGTTGGTTTTACTGGTGACTCACGAGAGAGGAGGTGGAAAAGTTAACGGTGCTCTCAGACAGAGCGGATTAAGCTAGGACATTTAACACAAAGCAGCAGACCCAAGCAGCTTGATAAAGACGATGGTGGTGGTTATTTTTATGTATCTTTAGCTAACTGTTAGCAGCATGTTAGCTTAAACTGAATGACGTGATAGTTAAAGATTAAAAACAAAAACAAAACTTAACTACTGCCTTTAAATGTTTCATAATGAACTTTTATCGACATTTATTCGTGTTTTTGTTTAATTATTAATACATACACGTAGTTATTTTTGTGTTTCTGTTGCCACGTTTCATTCAGGCCCGTTTAAATTCAGTGTTAGTTTACTGAGGACTGCTCAACTTTTGTGTTCCACCTGGATGCCTGCAAAAGTTATTATTAATAATAATAGTAATAATAATAGTAATAGTAATAATAATAATAATAGTCTAACATGAAATAACCAAACATTGTATGCACATCCAAAGCTGCACACTGAGAGATCCCATTGCAATTGAGCATCTTAATTATCTGTAAACATCACATGACTGTTTATAGTTTTCTTGGATAGTTTTTGAATGTTGTTAGTCGTATGTGGCCTGTTACATTTTGACTACTGTTTAACTCTAGATTGAGAAATTAATTCACTAATGAAATAACAATAAATAACTTAGTTTAAAATGTTTACAGGCATATTCATTACTGTACCTGCGCTATGATTGTATGACTCTATTTAGATTGAATGATTATTGATTGCTGTTTATAATTTATCACTTGTGGTTATTTGTGTACTAAGACATTAATTATAATTAACTCTTTAGACTTAAAAAACGACTAACAGCTTAATTAATAGTATTAATTCCAGTTTACACAGCAACTCTATTTTCCACTAGAAAAGCTGTACCAGCAAAGGATCAAGGATTTTTTCCTCAAGTCACTAATCAGTTAATTGAGTCCTTTGATCACTCTCTGCACTTATGATTGCTGCATGTTTTTAACCTTTACTCAAGGCATAAAAAGTGGCACAGCAGAGCTTGTAGGCAGTCCAGTCTGGCTTGAACCCTTCTGCGCCAGCCTCCTATCCTAGTTTGTCCCAGTCATATTATCTTCTTTTAAAGCAAACACACTATGCCTCACATGCCGTTTACTGCCTTTGAATCATTTGGTGTGCTGCAATTAAAAGATTGTAGTTCTCTGTGGCTTTATTAGTGCACAGTTAGGTTGATATGCGTTTTAAACGAGGCGGATATGTGACCTGTTGCATAAACAAAGGTCACTTGCATGTCCTTGACGTGCAAGGGAATAGGGAAGGACAGTTTTCTGTGAAGGGATTTGGCATGTGTGTAGTTGGCTGATAATTCTGGGATTGAGAAAAATATTGAAATGCCTATTTCTTCCTCTCGCTTCGGCATTGTTTCATCCTACAGTTCTTCTTAACCTCTAACCACCCTCCCCTCTCTCTCTTTTCATGTCTCCTCCCCAGGAGGGCTGCTGTCTGTCCTCTATAGCTCCTCCTGCAGTGTGAGTGTCAGGTGTGTGTGCGTGCACCATGGCGAGCCTCCTCCGAGTTGTGGCGGCCAGCTGCTCAGCGCCTGTGTTCAGCGGGATTTCTACTGTAAAGCTGCAGAGTGGCCGTACCATCAAGTCAACATGCCTGCGGTTTTTTAGGACCCATCAAGCTCTCGGGCGATGCGCTAGTCCAGGTAAGACACTGCACAGGGAGGAAGATAAGTTCAAGAATTAATAATGCTTTAATCAGTGTGGTGTGACTCTTTGTTTTAAGCCACTTAGAGCCAATCAGAGCATTGCATTTAGACAATTGATGACTGCAAAAACGACAGGACTGTGTTTTAAGTAACTCTGAACATACTTGTACTCTCACACGTGTTTATTGACAATCTTTGTAATCCATAAAATGGGCAAGGTGACCCAGGCCTGGAACAGGGTTTTATTGCTAGCTGTAAGCTTTTGTGACCTAATGTTCCTATATAGGAATAATGCTATGAAATTCACAGTTATGCATGAAAGGTCATTCTTGGATAGTAGGCTGGGTTTTTCTACCGTTTCACTAAGACATATCTTCATTGAGATATAGGTAGATATTTAACCACTGTCAGCCAAAGAAGCAACAACACCTGTAGTGTTTGTGTCCTTTCTCAAGTACTTGTGTGCCAGGTGTACAGCATGAGCGCTACAGGTGTCTGCTACTCATTAAATAAAACAATATTTAGTTCACTGCAATCACTGTTGTAGCATTTTATTCATTCATTCTTGCATGCTTGTTTTGAAGGTCAGTGTTATGAAATAGTTAATCCAGAGGACAAACTTCAACCTCACACAGCAGTTTTTCCTTGAAGTCAGTTTTGGTTTAGAGTTGGTGTTGCTTTCTGTTTAAATATCATATAGTGCATACCCCAGCTTTCTGGGACATTCACAGCAGGTGTGATCACTGTGAAGCCAGTACCAGCTGGTTAGAGGAGCTTTACGTCTGCATGTGCCGGGTTCATGGCTGTGCCACTTGTTTCTGCTTCGTGGTGACAGAGGTTGACATTCCTGCAGTTCAGCTCGCTCCAGTAACAGCTGGCAGCGTTTATTCTGGACACACAAGTGCCAGATTATGGTCTCGTGTAGAAAGGGCACACATGCTTACGTGTGATTATGCTTCGACCTCTAGAGAACCTATAGACTCACAACATAATCTGAAA
This sequence comes from Hemichromis elongatus, assembly GCA_015108515.1. Lineage (NCBI taxonomy): Eukaryota > Metazoa > Chordata > Actinopteri > Cichliformes > Cichlidae > Hemichromis > Hemichromis elongatus. The sequence continues at coordinate 12,503 of VUQR01007835.1, read as the reverse complement.
GCATGTGTTTACTCGTGACTGGAATTGTTCTGTGAAGCGGACAAGATCAGAGTTAACTGCATGTTGTGTATGTTGTTGTCATAACTTGCAAGCAAGCTTACAGACATAAATGTCTGTGGGATTAAAGTTAGGAAATGAACACAGCAATAATACTTCTGACACTTTTTGTAAAATTGTTAAAGAGCTGCTTCAGCACTGTTCTAAAAAAAAATCACTGCTCTTATTTGTAAGTTTTTATGTCAGCCCAATCAGTGATTATTATATCCCTGTATAATAAAAGGCTGGTTTGCTATACCTCTAAGCATCCCCTCCTTTGAAACAAGCTGAGCCTGTCAGCTTCTCAGTATTTCCTCTTGTCCTCTTTTCAAAGAAAATATGCACAGTGTAAACATGTTTATTTAAAAACAATGCCCTCTTCAATGTTTCATTCATAGGGGAAGGTGTGCAGGCTCAGGGCTTCACTCGTGAGTGCTTTCATTCCGCAGACAGTAATTTACTGTGTGTGTGCTCACCCATGTCTGTGTTGCAAGTGTTGTTAATGTGTGAGGGGATTAACGCGGATCACTTTAATCATGATCGATCTACCCGTATGTTTGTAATTGGACTATGTCACGTTACATGTAGTAACATGCAGTAGTTGATTAGGTCTTTAGGAAAAACAAGCAAACACAAAACTAATCAATAGTCACTTGTCACTGCTTTTAGTGGTGAATGGGTTTATCTGCTGTTGTCTATTCAGTGTGTTTGTTCAGTAAATTTTTACTGGAAGGCTACCTAAAAGCATTTTTTGGTAGATAGGGTTCTTATATCAGCAGTGACCTTTGATTTATAGACCATATTCACATGGTTGGCTCACAAAATAAATTCTGGGCTGTCTTGTGCTGTGACGCTTCCTGTAAACCCAAAGTGCCCAGAGGATGGTCACTGCATCAGCAGGAGCAGAAAAGAGTAAAGGTTCATGTGCATGGGTTGAAGAGGCAGTGGAAAGGAACTGCATTGGAATTTCCTATAGGAGCCAATAAAGCATGTGCCTGCCTGTCACTTGAAAAACAAAGTACTAAACAAAGACTCTGAAGTTTTCAGTTTCTCTCTTTTGTTTTCTTTTCAGTTTCTCTTTTGCTACTAATTTATCCCTTCTTAGTCTCTCAGATCATTCTCTCCTTCTTATGTCACCATTTGAACTAGGTCAGCTTTGAGTAGTAGATGAGTGACAGAGCAAATATGTGAAAAACCTGTGAATTTACCTGCAGCCCAAGCTATAGTTTGTGTTTAATGATAATTTGCAAATGTCACACAAAGAGAAAAAAATCAAGAATGCCAAGAAAGGCTGTTTATGGTAAACACGGCTATGCTGTCCATTGATCTAGTAGTAGCAAAGATCCATAACATGAGCAAAATGTTGTTGCTTGTTTATTGTCACTATGTCTTTCTGCTGTTTTGGAACACGGCACCTTCAATTGTTCAAACCCAGAAACACACAGCACATTTCTACCATCTTTCTTCGTTAAGGATACAATAAAACATATTTACATAGTGAGCATCACCTTGGCTTTTTTAGCTCATTAAAAATTTCCTTCAGTTTGTGAATTTCACCTGATCCCTTTTCCCTCTCTAGGTATCCCATACAAAAGACTCACAGTCGGCGTTCCCAAAGAAATTTTCCAGAATGAACGCAGAGTGGCGCTATCGCCTGCCGGCGTCCAGGCACTCATCAAACAGGGTTTCAATGTTGTTGTGGAGTCCGGAGCTGGAGAGTCTTCCAAGTTTGGTGACGAACAGTACGCCCAGGCCGGAGCAACAATTAAAGACCTCAAAGATGTCTTAGCATCTGATGTGGTGGTTAAGGTAAGTCTTAAATAAAGAGATGGTGTGTTGTAGAGAGGGAGGAGGAGGGCACCAAAGGCAGTTGAATGAAACCTGTGCCAGGAATGTATCGCTATCTGACTGACTGGTTAAGAAGAGCTAATGAGGGATAATAGAAGGAAGTGGGGGAAAGGAAGGAAGCAGTTTTGATTATGTCAGCAGCTTTTGGTGTGATGTGTGTCTTGTGGTGTAGGTGTAACAGGATGTGGAGGGATGACAGAGTATGTGAATGTGGGGGAAGAATCATTTTACTATCCCAAAACAATTAAACTGTCTGTCTTCACTTCATACATGGTGTTTGAGGATAAGAAAAAGCAGGGATTTTAAGAAAATGAGAAGCAGCTTCATGCTTTTATAGGTTCTTATTTAATAATCATTTGTAATTAAAGGTTTGTAATTTTATCATCTAATCTAATATGAAAGCAGAAAAATGTCAGAGAGAAGTAATGGTTGCTGTGGGTGACTTACTCTAAACACAGATGGCTTTTGAAATTAACCCACTCCGTCCTCACTGCCTCGGATACCATACGTACCAGTATGGACCTGAGTTTTAGGGTGGAAACCCCACTGGGCCATTTGTCACTCATGAACTAGCCTTGGTAACTGTAACTGACTACTGATAAAACCAGTGGGTGAGTCTGGCCTGGAACTAATAGCGTTTACTTCATAGTGGGAGAAAAAGTCAGAGCAAGTAAAAACTAAAACACTGCACTGTAGCTGGTTGATGTGGGAGAAACGATAGAAATATACATATCAATAAAAATATAGGAAACACTTGAAGTACGCTATAGTAGCTTTCATATATACTGATGTTGATGAGATCTGATCAGTGCATTTGTTTTGAATTATCTGAGCAAAATGTGTCTGCTTCCAGGTCCGTGCTCCGATTTTCAACCCTGCTCTGGGTGTGCATGAGGTGGATATGATGAAGGATGCATCTACTTTGATCAGCTTCATCTATCCAGCTCAGAACCATGAGCTGATGGACTTGCTGTCCAAGAAGAAAGCAACTGTCCTGGCTATGGACCAGGTGCCCAGAGTCACCATTGCCCAGGGTTACGATGCACTGAGCTCCATGGCAAACATCGCAGGGTATGTTCACGGTGCCTCCAAGGCACGTATTGTTTACTGCTTGTGTCCAGTTGAATGATCTGCTCCTGTCTTCCTAAACTCTTGTCTTATAAACAAAACATTGGATTACAGACTGCAGATCAGAAAAAGGAAAAAGTTTTTGCAGATGTTTTAGCAACTGCTGAATTTTTTTTCTTTTTTGCATGAAGCACATCTGTATGCATTTTCTTTTCTTTGTTATGAATTTCCCTGTCATTTCAGGTACAAGGCAGTGGTTCTGGCAGCTAACAGCTTTGGACGGTTCTTCACTGGACAAATTACAGCAGCTGGGAAAGTGCCTCCTGCAAAGGTGTGTAGTTTGAGTTCGTGTACTTTTGGAGGTAGCATTACTTTTATTTAGAAGGTATGCATCTGTGAATGTGATTCTGTGGGATTTAACTTTAAGCACAGGCCGTAACTTTGGTCATCCTTAACTAGTTTTTGTACATCTTCTTTAATAGGTGCTCATCATTGGAGGCGGTGTGGCTGGGTTGGCAGCAGCGGGTACCGCCAGAGCCATGGGAGCCATCGTCAGGGGATTTGATACAAGGTTAGAAAAATTATTGACTGTAAAATAATATTAGTTGTTTTTTCACCAGCTAATATAGTCAGTATTATTAATTAATGTAGATCTAGCGGCTACAATGGCAAGCTCTAACATCGCAGTTAATCACAGTGACAAAGGTATTGTGTCTTCTGTGGCTTTTTCACAATAAAAGCCATCTTTGGTAGTTGAACACTTTGAAGCAGCAGCAGTAAAATGCTGAGAGAAAAGGAAATGAGCAGTAATGATGTAAAAAATCGGATAAAATTATGAAACATGCCTTCTTTCCTTTGAGTTTCTTATACCTGCTGCACATGAAAAATGTATAAATGTAAGGGCCTTTATCCCTTCATATACTATAGCTTTTAGTTTTATATAGTTATTTCTACAGTTATGCTAATTTTCTGTGTGCAATGAACTTTCTGTCCTGTAGATTTTTTTTACAGCAGTTAAAAACAGGAAACAGATCTCTGAATATCTGCAGACCTAACAGATAAATATAAACACTATTACGCCAGAGTCAGTCTACAATAAGTCTGCAATCAGTCTGCAATTGATTGGGTTCAAGCTGGCGTACTCTGTTTGTGATAATATAGTGATTAGCTGTGATAAATTCAGTCAGAACTTCATAGATAATGGGGACGTAGTTGGTGCAGTTGGTAACCATGTGAGTCACGTTCCCTACTGCAAAGACATGCCAATGATTGCATGTCAGCAGATGCAGAATGCCTAAGTATAGGCCTTGTGTTCATGAAAGGTGTTGTATGCTTAGCGTCTGGTTGACCTGTTGGTTGGCACAGCTACTGAACAAAATTCAGTGCAATCACTAGGCATGTTGTTTTTCCTAGTCACAAGGAGGTTTGCTTTCTATTTTTACTTTCGTGTGACTGAGACATGAACACGTGGTATTGCCGTTACACAGTATTCTTTATGCATGTTTCTCTTCATGTTTCATGGACATGCAGCGTTTCTCATATTGTACCACATAATCATTTTTAGAAGTGATTATTCTGCCAGTATTTTCATGATTATTATTTTTCTTTATTGAAAATCAGAAAATGAGTAGAAGTGCTTGTTATCTCTTTTATCCCAACTTGATATTTTGATTTGCATCCGAATTAGTTTATTTTTACATACAAAGTAAATGGTAAATGTACAAAGTAGAAAATAAAGTCCTCTGATTTCAGAAGACAGAACAGCTTAATGTTTGGCACTTTTGCCTTTAACAGAGCACAGCAAGCATGGTATTTCCTTCATTAAATGTTTACCAAATAGTTTTCTATTAAATTATATACGGACTTTTTTTTTTATCACATGCATGATGCTGTTGTCATGTTCAGTCTCAGATCTGGAAACTACCAGTAACCTCTCATTTTCCTCTCTCGTAGAGCTGCAGCTTTGGAGCAGTTTAAATCTCTGGGTGCAGAACCACTGGAGGTGGACATTGAGGAGTCAGGAGAAGGCCAGGGAGGCTACGCCAAGGAAATGTCTAAGGAGTTTATAGAGGCAGAGATGAAGCTGTTTGCTAAGCAGTGTCAGGAGGTGGACATTGTCATCAGCACTGCTCTTATCCCTGGTAAGCAGAGAAGCGCAGTGTCAGGCAGAGTAAAAATGCTGGCTGTGGCCACAAGGCCTGTCCTCAACATCAATATGTATTATTATGTATTAATATGTATATGTAGAGGGGGCACAGTAAGCTTAATTGCAATGACTATGAGGTACTTGTTGGGTTATACTTTGAGACTGAGGTTCCATTGAGGTTTATGTGATATGATACTTAGTAAATGTGGCCAGTTTTGAATCATCTTTCCAGTGATGCATTAATAGGCTAGTCTTTCTATTTTAACATTGCAGGTAGGCGGGCACCCATCCTAATCACCAAGCCAATGGTGGAAAGTATGAAAGATGGCTCAGTGGTGGTGGACCTGGCTGCTGAGGCAGGTGGAAACATTGAAACCACAGTACCTGGAGAGCTGTCTGTATACAAGGTCAGTGCACTCTTCAAACGTTCTCACACTAAAACAAATGGAGGTTTTTGCTTGGTTTTCTTTAATTGATTAGCTTAGTTTAATTTTAAAAATATGTATTTTTTTTGTTACAGGGAGTGACCCATATTGGCTACACAGACCTACCCAGCCGTTTACCGACTCAGTCCAGCACTTTGTATTCCAACAACATCACCAAGTTGATCCGCGCGATCAGCCCCGACAAGGAGAACTTTTACTTTGATGTCAAGGAAGATTTTGACTACGGGACCATGGATCACGTTGTCAGAGGATCTGTTGTCATGGAGGTATGACGTCGCGTGCAGCCTAAAGCCAAACACGTTGTATTACTGATGCAATCTTTGGCTGGGTGGACATTTGCAGCCTTTTCTCCTGCTGTCCTTTCCTAATATTTTCTGGCTGTCTCTTACTGGTCCTTTCCATCCATCCATCCGCACATGTTGTAGGATCGTGTCTCAGTCACTAGATGTCACTCTTAGCATGTGTTCTTCTTGCATCATAGTCTCTAAAGAGCTGCAAATGAAGCAGTGTCCTCTCATTACACCAAAGCCCAAACCAAATTAAATCTCTATGCCATATGATGTACTTTTCTCAAAATATAGCAGTCAGAGTTTCTCCTTGTTTTTATTTTGTCTAATGATATACAAGCAACACTACAAGTGACTTTATATTTCATCTCTAGAATACTGTTTATGGGATTCTTCTAAGAATTTTAGGTTAAGCAAGCTTAATGCAATAATCAGCTGAAATATTGACTAAAATGTGGATATCCATATGCAAACCACACTACAGCTGCTGCAGATTTATTATTGTATCTGTCCATTAGCTTGCTTAATTCATCTTAATCAATACAGTTAAAAAGTTAAGAGATAGACCACATTGAAAGGAGTCAGTTAAGCTGGCTTGGAACTCTCGCTGGGATGCCTCCTGTGAGCATCATCAGTGAGGTCCTAGTTTGGACTGCTGTCTTGATAAGTTTAATATATTAAATTCATAACTTTGCACCAAGTGTTTTTTTTTTTTAATCAGACAAAGATCATTGCCAGCTGAGCCATAAAGATGATGGTTGCACTTTTTGTTTTTACTTTTCTTTTCACAGTCTTCTGTTTTCTTTTTGTCACCTCCAGAATGGAAAGAACCTGTTCCCCGCTCCTCAGCCTCTCAACGTGCCCGTCGCAGCTCCTCCTAAAACAAAGAGTGTCCAGGAACTGGAGGCAGAGAAGGCTGCGCAGATTTCCCCTTTCAGGGCCACACTCACCAGCGCTGGGGTTTACACTGGAGGTTGGTTGTTGTGGATAACTCTGGATGTACCATTAAATTTAGATTTAGGGTTTAGAAATTCAAGTAAAGTGTTCTTTAACACAGTTCACTCTCATATATCTTAACTATCATCAAAGGGTCTTAGGGGAGGTCGAGGTCTTTCAGCTTTTTGTTCACAGTTGGACTGTGCACAGGAAGCAAGAAGTGACAGAGGCAGGTTACAGATGCACACACTGGCACCCTGTTAGTGTCAGGAAGTGTGCATTGTAAAAACAGCATCACGCTGAGTATTGGTTTGAAGTAGAGCTGTAGTGAGGTGTTCCCGTGGTGCCACACAGCCTCTGTGTCAGTGCAGCACACGTAGTGGATGTGGTTCACACATTGTTTAGGTGCTTGAGTAGTTTCCTATTTAACACTAACACACAACTACTGATGTTAGCTCCTCTTAATGAATGAGGACTGCCTATACATACCCATTTATCTCCAGCCATTTAGATCATCATTGATGTGCATTCATTCTGTAAAAGAATAGTCACCAAAGTAATAAAATAAACAGTGAAGGGAATTAGGACATCATGGGTGGTCGAGTGCCCACCACATATACGTCCTTTATTTTTCCAGTTACGTATATTTGAGATTAAAATGGAGACAGAGCTGTTTTCTTAGACTCCAGCTCCAACATAAACCAGTTCTGGCAGTTTCAGCTCCTTCTATACAATATTCCAGGAAAAAGAGGCAGTTCTGTGAATAAATAATAGGAGATCCTCAGTAAGCATACATTTTGTATGTCACTCTTAATGTTACAGCTGGATAGTGTAGTGGTAGGAATACACACCTTTGGAGGGGGAGTCGCAAGTTCAGTTCCCACCCAGGATCCAGTAAGGGTCCTGGCTAGACCCTGTCTGCAGCCTGTCCGCAGTTCAGACACAACACATTTCACTGCATGTTGTACACTGTACGATAGTGTATGTGATAAATAAAGCTTGTTTGTTTGCGTCCTTTAGCTGTACAGTCAGAGCTGCTCTACTTCTACTCTAGCTTTGATTTTATTTCCTTAACTTCTCTTCTCTCCGTGCCAGGCATCGCCACCCTGCTTGGTCTGGGCCTGTCGGCTCCCAACGCTGCCTTCACTCAGATGGTCACCACCTTTGGTCTGGCTGGCATCGTGGGATACCACACAGTGTGGGGAGTCACTCCTGCTTTGCACTCTCCTCTCATGTCTGTCACCAACGCCATCTCAGGTCAGTTATTTTCAATGTGTGTCGTTACAGTTTGTGAGTTAAACTTCCCATTGTCTGCTTTTTGTCTTGTTTTATTCTATTGCTGCTGGCCTCTGTGAGTTACCAAACAAATTTCGTTGTATGACTACAATGACAATAAAGTCTCTTTAATCTTTAATAACTGAAGCCATTTTTCTGTCTCGTATGAATGAAGTCGTCATTTCTCCCATCTGTCTAAGCACTAAGCACAGTTCAGCACAGTGCCTGATTTTTAGCCCACGTGATTCATCACATTTATCACGTTTACATTTCCAGTAGTAATAATAATACTTAGTGTCATTAATCCTCACTGACACCCGTACAACGTTACTGTCCAGCAGAATAGAGTTTACTGAAACACAGCATCATCATGTACCTCGCGGTATGCAGGTATACAGATATAAAACAGCAGTACATTAATTTAAAATATATATAAAAACCTTAACCTTAATCTTAGATTGATCACACCCAGCTGGCTTCTGCGACCCTGCTGTTGGCTTTTTGCCCTTCGTTCTAAAACTTTC
>VUQR01007834.1:24955-39478 GCA_015108515.1 Hemichromis elongatus | reverse complement strand
GCCAATGTTCACATTTTGGACAGAGAAGACAGATGGTTTGAAAGAGGAGTGAAAGAAGCCATCTATGTCCACTGTGAACGGCCATCTTTGAACAGAGGCGGTGGTTTACGACACCAATTGTCTGCCATCTATAATCCAGTTCTGAGATCCCTGCCCAGACGCCTTAACGCCCACTCACATCTTGGGCCATCTGACCTCTGGAATTCACATGATAGGGTGGGGCTAGGTTTCACACAAAGCTCACTCGAAACCATGGCCTATTGAGACCCACACCCGTTTTCACACCTCGTGTGATTAGGTAGAGGATCAGTAGGGGGTCCATTGTCCCTCTACGAGGGACACTCCCACAAGGCTTAAATATGGGACTCTCCACCATTTGACCCTAGAACTGAAGAAGCTTCTCGGATGAGAGGTGAAACGTCTTCAAGCAACCTAAAGAAGTCCAGACGCCTTTTCCTTACAGCTCCTTAGACAATGATTTGTTTAGTTATTCCTGAGTCAGTTGTAACGTCTGAGCAAATATTTTATTTTGCCTTCTAAGCGTGATCATTTGAGGTGTGGTCTAATGTCTCATAGGGTGCTGATTGTGCCGTCTGACTTGTTAAAAGTAAGTTTGATGTCAAAAATATCAAATTCATTTATGACAGGATTTATAAGAACAAGAACCTCTAAGTAAAGATGCACGTCTCTGGCGTGCAACTCCAGGTTTGGGTTTGCTCTGTTAAGTTTAATCACTTCTGACATTTCCATTGAACTTTTTGCAGCTCCTCATTCAAAAGTGCATTAGCCCACCTTGAAATTCTTCTAACAAGTGTTGTAGTGACGAAAATGTGTCAATGTCACTTTGATCTAAAGGCCTTTATTTATAGGTTTAGAAGAGCCTCATTTTGACACTGAGACCTATTAATTGAGCTCTCCACAGACATCTCCCTGTATCTAAAATAGGTAGGAAGTCCATCGTGGAGGTGAAGAGGGACAAAGTAGGCCAAGGACTCTCACAGAAAATAGACTGCGATTCACAGAGGGGCCGGATCATCCCGAGAAAGTACAGGAAATGGGAAAGAATGTGGGTTAACAATAATTGTGGAAAATCACATGAGTACAGACACTCCACTGGAGTAATCAAGTGAAGAGATTTAGTCAGATTTAGTAGGTATGATGTAATATTACATGCACTTAAACTTTATCTAACATCTATATGAGGGTTAGAGTTAGTCTGCATCAATAAAGGAAAGCAACTAAATACAGTTATATAAATACAGTTATTCACATCGTTTAAAGAAGTAATTTTGAAGGCACTTATATCTGAGGATTTTGATGTTATGCTACTTTTTCCTTCCTACTACATTTCAGAGAACTTTTGTAATTTCTGCATTTATTTGACAACTGTTAGCATTGTTTTAGTTCAATGTCAGCATTTTGACATTTGACCTCTTTATAAATTAGTTCTCATTGTTATGGCCAAATGACCCATTTTTGCACAATTAGTTATATTTTGACACAGTGATACTACTTGCATATGAAAGCATCACTTATAATATAGCAATAAATATTCTGTATTGGGCAATAATAACAGCCTAATCCAGGACATTTAGTTGTGACATGCAGTGGAATAGTTTTATTATTTATAATTGACCATAATGTAAATAATATAACATGCAATGCAAAATAAAATATACAGTCTGAGCATTCCACTGTCTTCCTGATATGAAATTATTGTTGGAATACAGATTTAGATAATTTCCTTTAGCTACATAATGTGTACTTATTTTTATCTAAATGTACAATATTTTATGTACATTTTGCTTACAGACTTTTTTTTTTAAAAGTCCATTACATTCCTTTGAAGTATAAATTATGTTCTAAACCAAAGAACAAGAAACTTCAAATTACACTTCAGCACATTACATGAGGAAATGTATTTTACTTTGTAAGATAATTTGCACCAGTGCTCAAACTAATAGCAGGCTGCCTCCTTATTTAATTGAAGTTAGACCTCCCAAACTATTTCTGAACAAAGGACCGTCATGCTTTTGAATAGAGGATCACCTGCTTTGTTTACCTGCACTGCCTTCTTGTGGTAACATCTGTCACTGCATGGTAATTAAATAAAATGACAGTTTCAAAACATCAGCACATTCTTTATTTACAAGTCCTTATATGACAAAAAAACAAAACAAAAAACAAAACGGTGATGAGAGGCTCTAGACTACATGGAGGTACAACGGTGACAAATGCTCAAACTAGAATTTCAAAGCAAATAGAGTAAGTCTGACGACCGGTGACGCAGCTGGTAGTGAATGCGGTGTAAGGGTCATCATTTCAAGGCTAGAGACTCAGTAAATCTATTTAAACTTGCATGTGGAACTTTCATCAGTGTTCACGTGAAGCATTTGACATGATCTACCGAGGTTTAGTTTCGAGCCAGTTCCAGCAAATGAAAGCAAACTTGAACTCCACTACATACGACAACAGGCATGGGCACATTCTTGTTCAGTTCAAACACAAATACCCTAGCAGTATCTTTTCACACAGCAAAACCACACCAAAGAAAATTCCCACTCGTGTCACCCAAGACATGACAGTCACAACAGAGGAGGAGGGACACGTGTGGAAGTATTTTTCTAGCGACAGCTTTCTTTCTTTTTTAATAAAAAAAAACAAAACAAGTATTAATATCACACATTTACACACAGCTGTGGTTAACAGGCTAACTGTATGCTTGGGAGTCTTAATATAAAAACTGAGAACACAGGGCACATTCAGGACCACAGTAGGGATGAATGAAACAAACCCATGGCACTTTGAAAACACAAGGGGATAATATTAGGCATCTGAACAGGTAAGGCGTAGACAGATCTAAATAGACTTTTTCTGTAAAAACTCTGCATGATGTAAAAGCTCTCTTACGCATAAGCTCAGTCTCTGCCTAAAGTAAAATCACCTGTTTAATATTACAATATAAACATTATACAGATGGTTTTCTCTACCAATTAGTTGTGCTGCACACAGGAAAATTTGTTAAGAGTCTTAGTTGTATAAGCTTGAATCTGTTGTTGGCTTTATTGGAAATACAACTCAGGATGGGGGCACATTTCCCTCTTTTGTCCTCACAACTACATTTATTGTTATTTTTTATTAATGTACGGTAATCTCTCACCTTTCAGTTTTAAAATCTCTGACTATGGATCTGGATGTTACTCTGAAACTAAAGGGGCAGAGGTGTAGTGGATCACGCCATACAACAGTACATGATGCCGTGCATTTCCACAGACTCAGTACTGAAACGCACATATCAACAGCAAACATCCTAAATGATTTTAATGATACACACCCTGCATATGCACTACAGCGGTTTCATCTGTACATACACATTTTCAAGTATGCTAGAGGACTTCTTGACATGGCTAAAACGCACCACAGGTTTATTTGCATCCCTTTAGTTGAAAACAAAACTAAGAAAGACGGGCAGTACCCTCTTCAAAGTGAGAGGCACTCCACAATTTAGGTCCAAGAACTAAATGATAATGGTTTTAATGTCAGCCTCCCCGGTGACCTATTATAAAAACAAAAGCAAATCAGATTTACATGACCGAGTGATCGGTCATCATTGGCATCAAGTTTATTGAGTCCGTTCGAAAATAAAAACTAAGAAATTTTAGAGAGTAACACACTGAAAGTGTTGTGTGACGCAGTGGTTAAACTGACTGTTACCAAGAGTTGGCTGTTCCCCTTCACAATGCACCCGCACTGGTTTTAAGTGTCTGGGACAAAGTGTTATTGTTCTATCTCTGGCAGACAGCTATTGCCTTGGGTCTGAGGAGCGAGGTTGTGGATCCACGGGTACATATTCCACAGGCAAAGGCCTAAAAATCATGAGGAAAAGAGGAAAAAAGCAACTAAGAAAAAACTAACACTTTTTTTTTTAAACAGGAACTACAAAAACTGAGTCTCTCCCCTGACTTACATGGAGCAGCAGGATCGGGTACTTCTTATTAACATGATCGCACTACTTTCTTTTCACAGAGGCAACATCTTCATCCTTCAGGACAAACTTTTTCCTCAGAGCTTCTGAAATCAGCGAGGCCGAGTCCTCCTCCCTGAGGGAAGTACAGCCTCTGTTGTACCTGCATCACCACACCAAAAACATTAAATTCATGACTACAAACGGCAAATAAAATAAGAGAACTCTGAGGCTTTCTGCACATCAACATCTCCTACCTGTCTTTGCTCATCTTCATGCGGTTCATGTCCTTCAGGATGTCCATAACATCAGCAAAACTGGTGGACTTTGATAGCGACACCGTATCCTCCTCTGCCTCGCGGAAGTCCATGCTAGGCCTGTCCAAATCAAATGTAGCTGATGCTGTCATGGACACAGGTGGCAGAGGGTCAGGGACCAGCTCTGAAACCACAGAGACAGCATCTTTCTCATCTTCCTCATCTTCCTCTGGTTCTTCCTCCTCTGTGACATCACTGATGACAAAGGAAGCAGCCGCCGTGGGTGCCGGCTGGTAGGACGCCGTCTCGAAAGGTGCCATGGAAAAGCTCATGCTTGTGTCATCGGGTGAGAGCAGATCAGGGGTGAGGGGGTTAGAGCCTGAAAGAAAGCAGAGAAATGGTAGTTGTTTAGTTTTTGTCTCTCAGCAATATCCCACATAAACAACTGCACATTTTAAACTGAGATATTTCTGATCATCTACTTTCAATCAAACATTAAGTCAAAGTAAAAACATGTATAAACATAAACAAGCACGAAGCATTTTAAACATTGCTTAGACACCATATCGTCCTAATTATTCATACTTCATGTAATCCCTTATGTGTGAGCTCCCTCCAGTGCTCACACAGCACAGCTGTGCCCAAAATCACTTCATCAGGCAGTTGGAAATTTTAAATCAGTGCCTAAGTACTTCAACGTCAGTTCCGCAAAGAGCCACTTAAACTCGGATCTACAGATCACTTGTTAAAGTGGCCAATTTAATTACAAAGGTAAACACATATACAGCTTCTTAGTTTCGGTTTCTATAGCCCATTTCCCCATTAATGAAATTAAGGTGGAGATGTGACCATACTCTAGTGGAAATGTTTGCCTGATACATGAAGACTCTTCCATTGTTTAATTCATAAATCAGAGTCAAGTTCAGAATTAATTTAAATGAATTATAATAAAACACAAAGAACACAAGTGAATACAGTTCCTGTTAAATGGGTAACACTCAGAGATTATAGACTCACTGACCTACAAAATGATGCCAAGATATCTTACTACCAAAGAGCCATGCAAAATCAGGGCTGCTGACTTAGCAACAAAGAAAACACAGTCACGGGTTCAATAAAGCAGTCTTAAAGTCGCAATCCTCAGCGGACCTCATTTAACAAGACTGCCAGTTTCCACCCACCACAGCACTATGGTTGATATAGCAACAGCTGACAACACCTTACTAGTGTGGTGGCACATCTCTGGTTGTGTTACCTACCAGAATCACTTGCCACAATTTTAGCAATCTGTGCTCGAAGTCTGCTGAGCTCATCCTGCAGTGCTGTAGTGCGGTTCAGAGCAGTCACGCCGGGCTTCTTCAGCCCCTCCATCCTTTTGCCCTCACGGCGAAAATTGGGCACAGATGAATTTCTGTGAAGCACCAGGAGCGGTGTGGGTCGCCATTCGTGTTTCAGAGGACGCGTGTCACTCCTTAAAACAGAAGAGCAAGTGTTTACTGTCACAAAAAAAACAGCTTTGAGGTGTTGAGTCTGTTTATCTCCCCAGAGCACAAATGTCTCTTTCCTTTTAACAACGGCCCAGAAGAAATCTTTGTCAACTGCTCATCAGATATAGGTGTCCATTGTGAAACATTGGCACTGTTATTAATCCGACCCTTTTCAAATTTCATGAATAAAAGGAGAAAAAAAAGATGATGAACCTATCTGGCACAGGAAAATAGGACAAGATATCAATTTACTAAGTTGGAAAATAAGTGTCTGGTTTAAGGAGAAATAAACTGTTTGTCTTGCTATTTAGGGCTTCAGTCTAGGACTCACCTCACTCTGGCATATGTCTCCTCTTCATCTGCAACAATCCAGGCTATGTCTGCCAAGGTAGGAACCATAGGACCGTCCATTGGGCGTAGAGAAGGCAGGCCTGGTAGCTCCTAATGGACAAAGACATTAATGTATACAGCAACATTTTTTTTTTAGATAAAAAGGACAGAATAATTAGGACATGAGGCAATACGGTATTTTTCATATACCTGGAAACATGCCCTTTGAGGAGGTTTAAGTGGAAGGGTGGAACCTATTCTTCTCACAACACTGCGTGTGGATCCGTGAGGCTTATTTTGCCAGATGGGTATAACTTCCTGCAAAGAATACAAACACATACGTTTTTTTTCTTGCTGGATTTGTTTTCCCGAACAATGTGTGTGTAAAATACTGTTTAAAACTTACCGTTTCTGCTTCCATATTAATTGTGGGTCAGTCTCATTCGTCTCGTCAGGAAGTTGCACACCAAAGTTTGCTGCTGGGAGTGTCTGAAGACAAAGAAGTTCAGTAAACAGATGCCATGTGAGAGGGACTGCCAGTTCTCAGGACCGAAAATTACTTATTATTTAAGAGCAACAGGAAAAATCTGAACACAGGGTTACTTCACAAGAACTAGTACTCTCCCATACATTTGATTTTGTTTGTTTAAATAAAATATGATATGAAGCAGCTTGTGGCTTTTTTGATAATTTTTTTTAAAGCGCCTCGTTAACAGGTGTTATAAACGATCACGCCTCAGGAGCTGGTCGGAGCTGGTATAACTTCAATAATACTTCATGGTTTATCTGATAAAAAAAACAAACAAATTAAACAAATAACGGAGTAATAATCGTGAATGCTAAAATAGCTAGGTAGCTAAAACCGGTAATTTTATTAATGAAAACGATGCATGCTACTTTGTCTGACGTTAGCCTGGATGAAAGCAGGTGCTAAGTGGCGGAAAGATAACATTTAGTGCTGTGAGTTGTGAACAGCATTGCTGAGTTTGTCATTAGCCGGGTAGCTAACCTAGCAAATGGTCCCAAACACAGGCACCGTCACCTAGCTTTAGCAGCACCAAAACGGACCCCTGCTTGACTCTCCAAATGTAAAATGCACCAATATATCTAAGCATGTTTCGTACAACTTAACAAAATTCAGCACAAGCTTGAAGACTGTGACTTACCGCTGATTACAAATTATTAAAGTCCCGACGATGAAGTGCAAGCGACCGCTTCTCCTCTTCGTCTTTCAGATTGTTGTCGTTCTGCAGGCCGGAAGCCTGTGCCTCTCTGTCCTGCCATCTGATTGGCTGCAGCTTCACGATCTTTCTTTCCTTGCAGGATTAGTTCGAGAGCACCTCCTACAGGTGGAAGTGAGCAGAACTTACAAATAAATATTTTATCAAAAACCACGAGCTGTTATTGTTGTCAAACTATGCTCAGTGTTTTGTTCTCTTGAGCCCAACCCTCACTACCACATGACCTACTTTTAAGAATAGTCCAATTATCATTTGAGCAGTTAAAGCCTTGCATGTGTTTAATACTGTTTACTACAAAAGTCTGATTTGTTGTTGATTATGGATTGCACAATGCAATGATACAAGTGGCCAAAAAGTACTTCTCAGTGTATTTCAACATCCCGTATTACTTTATGTTTAAAACTAAACATTATTATATCAGGTTGGTGATAGGAGCTGTTGTACTAGATTGTAAAATAATTGAAAAGGGTGTTTAACAAAGAGGTAAGTAAGGAAAAAAGAGGACATGGAAGTTTAACAACGTTTTCTGTATTCTTCTTGGCATGTGCACACTTCTTTGACTACAGCAATTCATGTTTTTGTTAAAACAAGACTGTTAACAGCCAATAACAACCACAACCCAGTGAAATTAGGAATTTAGACACGATTTAAAATAACCTGCTGATGTTCAAGTCGAGCATCAGAATGCAGAAGAACAAAAGATGATTTAAGTGACATGAACATAGCATGGACGTTTGTATTTCAGTATTTCAGACTGCTGATCTGCTGGGTTTTTCCTACACAACCATCTGGTTTTACACATAATTGTCCAAAAAAGAATCCAATGAATGTCAGTTGTCTAGACAAAAAGCCTTGTTAATGCCAGGAGAATAGATAGACTGCTTCAAACTGATAGGAATGTTACAGTAACTCAAACAACCACTGGTTACAACCAAAGTATGCAGATGAACATCTCCAAAAGCATCAAACCTTGAAGCAGATGGGCTGCAGCAGTAGAAGACCAAAGCTGGCAACTCCTGAGAGCTATGAACAGGAAATTGAGGCTATATTTGATAGTGACTCACCACAAATTGACAAAAGAAGACTGGGAAACAACATCTGATGACTCTAAGTTTTTGATACAACATTCCAGGTTTAGAATTTGACATAAACAACATAAAAATCATGGATTCATTATTACTTATATCAATAGTTTAGGCTGCTGCTAATGGTGGTGTAATGGTGTCGCACACTTCTTAGGACACTTTGGGTAACTTAGTGCCAGCTGAGCTTCATTTAAACACAATAACACCCTACCTAAGTATTGTTGATGACTATGACTGGAGTCTAACCATCTCTTGATGTCTGCTTTTAGCAGGACAACACATCATGTCGCAAAGCTCAAATCATGTCAGACTGGTTCCTTGAACATGACATTGAGTTCACTGTGATAAAATGGACTCAGACACAGACCTTATTAAAGACAGTGCATTTGGGATGTGGTTGAACAGGAAATTTGCATCATGGACGTGCAGCTGACAAGTCTGTAGTAATTGTATGATGCTGTCATGTCAATCTGAGGAATGTTTTTAGAACTTTGTTTAATTTGTACCATGAAGAATTAAAGACAGTTCTGGACTAGCAGGTATACCTAATGAAGGAAACAGTGAGTGGCTACCTGTACTGATTAAATTGATTGATTTATTGATTGAGTGAATTGATTTTTGTTTGTTTGTTCTGTTTTTGCTGCAAAGCTTAACGATGTGCTGGTAAGTAGGAAATATTTTGTCTTTTTATTGTTGTTTTGTTGTTACATACTGTATTTCCTCACTTTATTCCAGGAAAGCAGTAATCTTTTTCTTTTTTTTTAATTACCTGTTTTAAACCAATGAGGTTTTTGCTGCTCTTATTAATGCTTCCTATTGATAATTTTTATGTTTATTTATTTATTATAGCTTTGGAAGCAAGCAATATGAACATACATAAACTTTTTAAAAAAAAATTCTATTCTATTCTATAAATTAATCGGTAAACAAACAGAAGGAAAAAGTAAAACGTAAAACGCAACACTCCTACTTAAGCTAATATTTTTTTAAGAAATACATATAACGCAAAATTGTATTCTTTGACGTAAGGGTTCTTTGGACAAACTCAGAAGCGATGAGAAAAGATGCTGTAAAAAGACAAGATGTTTCTCTGCTACATACTTCCGCCTACGCCGTTGCCTGCCGATGGTGAAGGAACAATCTTGACAGGTAGCTGTGAATCGGCGCAACGCCGGGAAACAGGGCGGAACTTGTTACTGTTGTCTGCAGTGATATCATAACACTGCAATATGAAGACGCGCTCAT
The DNA here is from genome assembly GCA_015108515.1 of Hemichromis elongatus. Classification (NCBI taxonomy): domain Eukaryota; kingdom Metazoa; phylum Chordata; class Actinopteri; order Cichliformes; family Cichlidae; genus Hemichromis; species Hemichromis elongatus. The sequence goes on along the minus strand of VUQR01007834.1, from coordinate 29,869 downwards.
ATGGCCGCCACCCGTCTCCATCCCGGGTCTAGACACAGGTCAGTGAAGACAACACTCGGTTAACCTGCCGCTCCTAAAAATCCCCCATGTCTCTCAAATCTGCAGCTAATGTATATAGATGTATATATATATATATATATATTTTTTTTTCTTCTTGTGCCATAGCTGTTGTTTTGATGATTCTGTGATGTCGTCTCAAATGCTTACTTCCTCAACGCTGATAATTACACCTTAAACGTTAACAGGAAGCGTGTTATTATCGTTTCTTTTAACCTGTGATCGTGTAATGTTCCTAAAGTGTGCAGAACAAAGCTAAGCTAGCTAACACTGCTGTTGGCGCTTATTCAGACATAACAAATAACTAATCGTTCAGGCATGTGAGCTTGGGATCCCACATGAAATGCAGGAATTAGGCTGTAGCTACAATGGTGCATATATTACGACGTGAACATAGTTTTAAGTAATGTCTAAGTAGCGCCTTCCCCGGCTAAAAAGCCAGGACATACATTATCTGATCCATCTAAGAGGACGTTCCTGCATAATAATATCCTGTTTTACATAGTAACAGAAATCCAAAACAATATGACAAGCTGGCCAGCAATCTTTGAGCATTATAGTTTATATTTATTGCAAACACATATGTTGATGGATATTTTTTATTGAACTTGAACTTGTCTCAATTCCCTTAAGTATTTTCGTCCTTTATTAACTCATAAAGGATATAGTAGGATAGGATGGGAGAGGATAAAGGGTTCATAAGTCAGAGAGTGTGTGTAACTTTATAGACCCTTTCTAGGGTCAGTTGTAAAGTGTAGGCTTTTGCTTCCCTCATCTCTTTCATAATAAGGTGGATGCTTGTAAAATCTCTCCACATTTTCTGACTTTATTGCTGTCTTGTGTTGGGGCCATAACTGGGGCAGGAGGTAGGCATGGGGAATAAAAGGAGGAGGAAGGATGCCAGCTGAGCCACTCATCCTTCTGCATCTGCCACTGCTGCCAGAAACAGACTAAAGAAAAAAGGAAAATGGCTCAGTCTGTGAGGAGGCCTGGGAGTTTAGGAGCCATGGACCGTGAGCCCCAGAGAGACAAAGCGAGGACTAGCTACTTCGGCAATGTGAAGACCAGGTCAGTTTACTGGATTACTGGAAAGAAAGCAAAGAAGAAAACATGTCTGTGATATGGCTGACTGGTATTAGCTTAAGTAAGCTACAATTTAGGCCTTGTGTGTGATGCCTGACTATTAAACAGGATCCCAAAATGCAAATTTTCAACAACTCCACGCTCAGTCCCATCATGTGGGTGAGAGCCATAGCATCTTGCCAGGAATTCTTTCAGTCTCTTCTCTAGCCATTGCAAAGACAACTCCTACTCCCCTATAAATAACTGGGATCTGGCTGTGAACGCTACTGTAGTCTGGTATTCACACTTCAGATACTCTAAACAACAACATTTTTTGAAGCCCTCTTTTTAAAGGGAAAGTCCACCTTAAAATATAATCTATATTTAAGTGTTAATATATATTCTCGGCCTTTCGTTACATACATTTGTAGTTAGAAGTTAACATCCACTTATCATGGGCATTTGTGTCATGGTAATTTTGGACTTTTGGCTGTGCGATATGACAAAGTATATCGGATGGGGATGTGAAAACATCTATCGTTTCATATTATACGCTATTGGGATTTTATTCGTGGTGTGGCAAAATTCACTGTTTACTGCAATATTTTTTCTTCTCTTCAACCACCTATGCAAGAATCACGTGAACGAGTACGGAGATGAGAAGCAAAAAAGAGCCGTCAGGGGCTAAAAAATTAACCTTACACTCAAACGTTAGAACAGGCTTTTCCCAGCAGCACGGCGTGTAATAAAAACTCACAAAGGCAACGGCGGCCGTTACAAGTTATATCTAAAAATATATAGTTTCATGAATCGCTCAAAACGCTCGACTCTAGCTACACAACGCCCAGCCGAAAACACTTCACACAGTTCTAGTTGCCCAAGATTCACAGAATTTACAGTAAATGCACTTTTTTATATATATATTTTGTTATCGGGATGAGAAATGTCTTATATCGGGATATGAGGTTTTGGTCATATCGTCCTATATCTATAAACTGTTTATTTTTCCAGGATTGCGTAATTGGACATCACATGTCCCTAATGACTTTAAAAAGCTACAATTGGGTCACAAGTTTGAAGTTATTTTGGATTATCTAATCCACACAGGGTGCAAAGTAAACATAAAGATTTAACTATGCACATACACTGACTTTGATCATTTTAATAAGTGGTGCTGAAAGTTCTACAGCGATATTTAGCTTAGCCAAGGCCTATTAACTTCTCCTTGGTGATTTCAACATCATGATTTCAAACAATTGTGCCTAAGTACAAGTTATTTAGATATGTCACCACTTTTTCCAAAGTCTGGATGAAGACCTAAATTGTCACCCCCAGATGAGAGGACATTGTTTAGGATGCTCGGGAACAACTCAAGAGCTACTAAGGCTCAAGCCCGCCATGAATTGGAAACTGCTGGAACACCAGGGTCTTTGTCCACAGTGGAGAAAAGTTTTATGGTCAGACAAGATCAAGATTGAGCTTTGTGGCCACAATGACAAGAGGCATGTTCGGAGGCGTGAAGTCGAGACTTTCAAAACTAAGAACATTATTCCAATTGTCAAGCATGGTGGTGGTAGCATCATTCTCTGGGGCTGTGTTACTGCCAGTGGTACGAGTACGCTGTACAAAGGATGGAATAATGAAGGAAGAGGACTACGTCCATATTCTTCACCTCTAATTAATAGGTAGAAGGTTGAAACCTGGACACAACTGGGTGTTCCAGTAGCTCAATGATCCCAAACATCAAAACTGGCTAACATTAAACTTCTGGAATTCCTTTCCCACAACTCACACCACAATCCTACTGAAAATTTGTGCATTATACTTAAAAGCTGAATCTGTGCCAGGACACCAACCAATTAAAATTAATCCTACCGATTCAGCCAAGAAGAGTGGTCAAAGATCCACCCAGAGTTCTAAGGTTTGTATTCTGTTTTGGTTCTCTCTGCCTCAGGTTGGGATCCAAACTGCCTGCTGGTGTCTCTCAGCCTCCACAGTTTGCAAAGCGTCCCTGGGAGACACAACCATCGGGCCGAGTGTTGCAGGAGGCTACAGCCAGCAGCCAGCTCCAGCACCAGACAATTGTGTGTCGACCCCTCAACCACATCCCGCACATCAGAAACCCTAAGCTGCGACAGTACTACCTGCCAGGTACTCCTGCAGTGTTCGATAGCCTTAGGCAGGTTGTTTTGCATCATGTAGAAGCAAAGCGTTCCTGGAAGAACTGCAGCTTGAATTAACATTTTATAACTGGCATGTAGAGCCTCCTGGCAGGTTCATGTTTATTGCTTAAACTAGTATTCAAGCAGACTTGTAGTAACTCTGATATTAAGCTGCTTCCTCATACGTCTGCCGCTGCTCGGAGTGCTTTATCATACCAGAATGGCATGGCAGAAATGTGTGATTTTTTTCCACACAGGCACTTCATGGGATGTGAACAATACTGCAGTGACAAAGGAGCAAGCGGGTGGATTGTCAGGTGACGGCACAAGCAGCAGGGTGAGTCACATGGTTTTCTTTTAAACTTTATTTGACTTCTTGTGGGTGGTGAGGCACACGGCTGTGGGAATATGGAAGAGAAAATCTGGAATTTATGGATTTATTGGCTGATTTATGTAACTTTATGTTATTGGGTGTCCTACAGTTAGCAGTTTGAGGGTAGTAATTGGTTTCATAATTTATGGTGTTCAAAGAATTTGATAAAGAGTGTCCAAGGTTCAGGGATGAGTTGAGAGTCAGATTCTTTGATTGAGAATCAGAAGTCGCTCTGCTGTTCTCAGACGCCATGGGCAAAGAGAGTCTGTTTAAAAGCCTCTGCTACAAATGCAGGAGGATTGCATTCTCAGACGGTCATTCTAAGGTTTGTCAGCTTGGATTTTAAAATGTAATGACTAAGCATGTAGCAATGAGGTAAAAGATGAGAAGATTTATTCGTTTGACTGTCCTCCGTCTGTCTTCTCCCACTTTCAATCCTTTCCTTTTTTCATTGAGATCAAATTTGTAATTTATTTATTTTAAATGCTGTTATGCTTTGATACAGTGTAGTTTTCCTAATTTGATCATTTATATCTTCCTGGGAGAGAATTGAATTGTATTCTATTTAATGTGTAGAAGGCTAAAAGACTAAAAATGTATTGTCAGTGGTGATAAACCAAAAAAAAGTGCTAAATAAGACCTGCTAGTTCTAAGATCTGACCTGTCCTCTGAGCACTTACTGACAACTTACATAGACTCACAATGGACCCGCAAGCTCTCCACATATAGGTGTCACTCTAGGAGTGGCCTTTTCATAGAAGTGTATCTTTAACCCAGATTAAAAGGTGCTGTAGTTTATTCGTCACCTGATTTAGTGCAATATACACCACACCTAGCTGTTCCTATAATCCCATAAGACCAAAAATTTTACATGCACACAATAAAACCTTTGTCAGTTTTATAGGTGTCTAGGCATCTATGCGGTTAGACATTCCTTTAACAGGAAGCCTTGAAACTTTTATTCAAATCTTGGTTTTGCTAAAAGCTGGCTTAGTTTATAAAATAGCTGCAGCTTCACAAAGGAGCCAGCTGTGCGCATTTATGAGTACTTCATTCTTCTTTTTTGTTCATGATAGATTTTTACAGATATGGAAATGGGATGAGTTAGGACGTGGATAAGGAATGTGCCTGTCCGCAGCTCGGACATAATCATTTCACTACATGTTGTACTCTGTACGATTGTGTATGTGACAAATAAAGGTTGTTTGTTTGTTTGTTTTTCCACTTTAATTTTGAGTGTGACTCGAAATCCAGACCTCC
>VUQR01007834.1:6618-21075 GCA_015108515.1 Hemichromis elongatus | reverse complement strand
GCCATGACGTAACTAATGTAAGGAACTGGTGCCATATTTAAAGAATGTTTAAGTTAAATTTCAAGAACTTAAAGGTGATAGTCTGAGACATCTGTGATTTCTCAGTATTTTGCCTTTTTCAGAAAGCTTAGTGGAGACAGACGGAAAAAGTGGGAAAAGCATTTGGGAATGACTTGTGGCAAAGGTTCAGCTGGCTGGGAGTCAAACCCAGGAACCAGCTGTTGAATGCATTTTAGGCCATGTGATATGAACCCTTATTTACTTGTTTTTGGGGGCACTGTGGGAGGGGGGGGCTTTTTAAGGCTCCAATCACAGTTTTTAATTAGCCTTTTACTCATACGTTGTGCATTTATTGCAATTATTAGGTTTGGTTTGTCCTCATAAACAGCTGAAAAGTGCAACAGAACATGTATTGTATTGTGTAAACATTAGGCCAGAATAGCTGCAGAGGCAAATGCAGTAAATGTTTCAAAAATAAGTGGCTGTTTAGAACCATAAAAGCTTCTTTTGATGCAATCCTGGCTCTCTTTGTCCTAAAGACACAAAATACAATCTTCCCCAAAACTGCTGTAAAAATATTAGATAGTAATATTGTTTTCCACTTGAAATGACTCAGTCTTTTAAAAATAGTTCGCCATGAAATATACATATCAAAAATTAATTATAATTCTTTTTATTTTAACCCTTAAAAGACAGTATGTTTACATAAATCCACTGTTTTGTATAAAAAAAAACACAAACAAAAATAATTTCTACAAACTATAAATGTGGCTTTTTTTTTGCGTAGCTTAGCCATTTAAAAAAACAGAGACACCAATTTGAAAATTTAAAGAAAATAATAATTGTAAATTCATGGCAAATATGAGCTATATGCATTCAAAACAGCCAAAATAGCATGAAAAAAACAATATTGGAAGGGCACAAAATGTCCTCAGGATCATGTTAGGGTTAATCATAACATGACTTTACCCTTTGAACTCCAAGTCGAAAGGTTCCTTGTGGAGTTGTATTTTAACAAACCAGCCAATTTTTTTTCCTGTGACAGAAAAAAAAAACCATCCTCAAAAATTTCTTCCAACAATTCAGGGACATTTCTGTTAAATCTGTTCATTTTCTAGCATGTTAGAGCATCAGTGGAGATGGGCGAGCAGGAGCCCGCAAACTGCTATCAACTTTGTGTATTAATAATGCATAAATGAATCCTCATGAAACAGGCTTCGACCCAGAAGCTGATATTCAGCATGCCACAGAGAACTGCAGAAGTTAATAAGAAGAAGGTTCAACATTATAAATACTGAGTCTCTCATAAATTAGATTTAATAGGCAATATAAGTCTTTGAAACATATGAAATGCTTATAACTGTACTTTGCTATATTGAAAAAACATGTAAAAATAATCTAAACAAAAACTGAATTATTGTAAATATACTCAATACCTAAAATATGTGTTGGATATATATTTTGTTAATGGCATTAATGTGAGTATATGCATAAAAATATTGACTCATATTTAAATTTTTGACATTTCCAAGTGACATTTTGATACCCAGGGTGCATTTTTGTACTAACACTTTTGAGCTTTTTTTTTTAAGTGAGATTTTTATTGCAGATCTGTTATTTATAAAATAAAAAAAAAACCTCAGATATTGGTGCTTTTGCTTAAGATTTGACTAAGCTGACTATTATATGGCGATCCACAGCCAAGTCAACATGTGAAAAACGATGAATTAATAATAAAGAAGCTAAAGAAGATAATGATTATAATAAAGTTAAAAAAACAACAACAACAACAAGATTTCATTATGGGGCTAATAAACATTTATTAGCTGTGGTGAGAAAAACATGAGGCCAGAAGGCTGTAAAATGAATCAAATGATTGTTACTGTGGAAACGAGCAGCAAAACAAAACAGCTCTGAGAGCAAGCTGGAAAAGTTATGTGGGCAGTGAACAAACAGCAACATCTGACAAATTATACACTGATACAGACATAAAATGCCCCTGATGTTATCTTCAGTTTAAGACCATTAAAACAGAAACAGGTCAAACATTTACACTGGCTAAAGCCAGAAAGCTTGTTGACTAAATTGACTATATTTTGCTTTTATTTCTGATGCCAACAGGATGTAGAGGCAGTACCGATGCCTGACGGGCAGCTCTGCTTATTGGCTCTGCCACCAGAGTGCTGTGAGGGGGAGGGACCAGAGCCCATGCCATATCTCAAACTGATCTGCCGCTACATCACTGACCGCAAAGTAAGTGTGAAGAACAGGTTGAGATGGTTGGTTTTCTTTTTTTTTTTTTGGATGTTGGTAAGTTAATGTTAGCATTTGCTGTCTCTCTTTGTCAGGGTTGTGTTTCAGGCATCCTGTTGGTGACGTCTAATAAAATCTTCTTTGATCCGTGTAAGACACATCCTCTGGTGAAGGAACATGGCTGTGAGGAGTACCTTCTGTCATACTCTGTTGACAATCTGGCATCTGTCTCCTTCTTCTCTGATATCTCACATGTTCACTTCAACACCTCTCAGCAGAGGTCAGCGGGGATGCATAGTTAAGCACTTGGATATTGGATTACATGAAAACCAGCATAACAACTTTTTTATTACATTTTCAGGAGAAAAGGGAATAAAATTTTCCAGAAGCTGAAAACAGCCAAAAACCGAGGTCAGTTGAGTCACAAGGAGGAGTGGTGCCCACCCCTGGTGTCTGCTGCTCCAGCGGATTTATCCAGTCTGGCTCTAAATCTGACCAAGGAGGTTTCTGAAGATGAGGACACAGAGAGCAAGGACATGGCTGAAGCTGAACAGGAGCTGGATAGCAGCACTCTGGAGGTGCTGACAGAAGCATCGGTCGGAAGCCTGGGAGTGGCTGTTCTGAGCAGTGCTGCCACCTTCTGCTGTGGAAGTCAAGAGGTGGTGAGCAAAGTGAACATGGATCAACTGCAGTCTGAAGAAATGGAGAAGACCTCTGTAAAAAATCAAACTGCAGGTCTGAATATGAATTGTGGCTGTCTGACGGATGTGTTAGGTGTGTTATTCCTTTGACGTGAGGCCATATTTGCTTTTTGTTTCCTTCACAGCACCTCAGAGGTCAACAGCGAGCAGTCCTGGGGGTCTGATGTTTGTGAGGCTGCGGGTTCAGCCATCTGCAGGAAAGAAAAAGGGTGTCGGAGGTCTTCAACTGGGACCAGCCAAAACTTTACCTAAAAGGGACACCTGGCTTGCCCTGTCACAGGAAAGGTAACCAAAGCGCTTCTGAGAACAGTATTAAAGATTTACAGTAAAACTCCATCAGACTAAAAAAAAAATAAAATCACTGTATTTCTTGTAATACAAATGAGGAGAGTGTTTTTTAAAAGACTCCTAACCTTTACAACTGTGTTTTATAATAAAAGCTTTTCATTAAATCTCGAGCCCACTCCGCTATGCTCTATAATCCAGGTTACTCAGAGGAGCTTCTTCAGTCAGAGAACAGAAATATTTAAATAGTCCACCCTGTTGTCATTCTGTTACATAAGTCCTCATCTTTCTGCTTGAGCAAATTGTCCAGCTTCCACAGCTTTGTCCAACAATTTCCCCATAAGTATCAATGTCGTATTTCCCAATACTGATACAGCACTGATTAGCTTTTATTAACAAACTTTTTATTAACAAGAGCTTTAATCTCATGAGCTAGAGAGGACATGCCAACTATTTTCACTGGCTGTGCCATCGACAATGCTTTGAAAAAGTGTTTGCCCCCTTCCAGATGTATTATTGTTTTGCATATTTGTCACACTTAAACGTTTCAGATGAACCACATTGAGTTTCACTAGCCACACCCAGACTTTAGAGTCTTTTTCAAGGCTTTGGTTCATCAGCAAATGATGGCAACAGTCACTATGGACAGATTGAGACATCTTGGAACAGTGGTGAACATATCCATGAGTGGCCAGCCTTCTAAATTTATTCCAATAGTGCACTGAAGGCTTATTTAGGAAGTCAGAAGAATCCAGAGGTAGGCCTCACTTGCCTCAGTTAATGTCAGAGTCCATGATCGAACAATAACAATGAGACTGGGCAAAAATGGCATGAAAGGGAGATTTCCGAGGAGAAAACCACTGCTGACCAAAAAAAAGCACAAAGGCTCATCTCAAATTTGACAAAAGTATCTTGATGATCAAGACTGGTAGATTTGGATAACTGCATTTTGTTTTTATTCGGTGTACTTTGTCTAATATTAAGATTTGTTCGATGATACGAAAGGTAAGGGTCATATATTTGCATAAAAAAACTAAGAAATCAGGAAAAAGTGCTTTTTTACAGCACTGTACTCGTGCTAACACGGGTCACTTAAGTTAAATGCTTACTTTGTACGCTTATCTTTTGGCACTCAGTGAACAACGGACGCATAAACATTACTTTGTCCTTAAAAAAAATAGAGTCAATCTTTCAGCAGCCATTAGTATATGCATAATAAGGGCCACTGTGGCATCCAATAACAAAAGATGTTGGTCAGACTCGGTGCCAATACCTGAATCTGAAAAATGGTTTTAGTCAACTCTAGATTTCAGCTATATAACATTTAAGAAGCTCTAGTGCTTTTGTTTCTCAGCTACATTTACCTGACTGATCTATAGTATGGAGTAGTTACAGCCAGCATCAGTAATAGTGATGCACTAATAATAATAACAGAAACAATGTAACAACACTAAGGTCGACCCTACTGCTGTTTTTCTTTCTAACATTCTCACATGCTGTGGCATCACTACTTTCAAGTAAATGATTGTATATACTTTCCACACTCTTATTCAACTGTAACATCCATGCAGTCCAAATAGTGACTCTTTAACTGAGCGATCCTCACTAAATCACTCACTAAAGCTGAATCTCAGGAAAACAATGTAACTGGAAAATTTGCATCAGTAGAAGGAGAGTTTAAAGCCACGTAAACGAGCGAAAGCCGGCACCCGGCACCGCTTGCTGAACCAGCGTTCCCCACCTCTCTGCCTGCAGCTGAGCAGAAAACCACACCCGGGTGCCACGCTCACTGTGTTGGTGCAGCTGTCGTGTTGTTTGTCGATTCAACATTTCTGAGCGAGTGCATTCTCCTCCCCGCTGTAGCTCCGATGAGCTGTACGCCTACTTAAAACACTGCCGACCAGACCTGTGTATGCTTGAGGGAGGAAAGGAGGACGGGGAGGGAGACCACGATGAAGAGGAATTCGTACTCATTGAAGACGAGGAAGAGGAGGAGGATGAGGACAAGTTGCTTCAGAGACACTCAGGGGATGATTGGGAAGTGAGTGGATTATTATTATTTGGGTCTCACAGGATAGCAGGCGATGACAGATGAGATCAGTTGGACTTTTATGCCGATAATGGAGAATAACATATTTGTAAGTTTGCCAACTGCACTGCAGGTTGAAACATTTTTTTCATGATAAAGAAAATTTAGTTTTAATTAGAACATTCTAGAAAAAAACAGGCTTTTGCAAACATACAAGTGTCTTTTTGCAGATGGTCTTGATGGAGGAGAGTAGAGACAAGACGTTCCCGGTCGTTGATAGAGACCCAGAAGGACTCAGTAATATTGTCGAGAACAGCCAGATTTTGGAAGCTTCGCACGTTAAAGAGGTTGGTGACACCAAACAAGCGTTTATATGTGCAGTTTTAATCCTCTGTGTGCTGATTGCAAGTTTGTTACTGAGTTTGTGTGTGACTACTAGTTGTTTTCAAAATGGTGATTTAAGAGCATCTAGGTTTAGCCTCCGAATTCAAGAGGACACAAGACGGTAAAAGTTCTTTAAGTAAAGAAATAATAAAGAAATTAAAACCGGTTTAACACAGAGTGATGAGTTTCTTTATGATAAACAACAGCTTGGCTTTATACAACAGAAATTACTGTCCTTTTTTTTTAGCACTCTCAACAGTTTCATCAGATTACAAGATATATGTAAAGTGGGTTTTTTGTCTTATTACTTTAAAAGAGGAATCGCTAATATTATTTATAATGATATAAGAACAGTTTTACCTTATAAGCGAAAGTTTAGTACAATTAGATTTACTGCTTAGTGTTTTATAGCCACATATCTTCAGGATAGATGTCCTGGAGTAGTATCACTCGTTCTGTTGTGTTTCTGCTTAATTAAAGGTTGACAATAAATGTCTTGATGCGAGCCCAATCATGCAGTTAAAGAATTCCCATAAAGATGTTTGTATTCATGTGCATAAGGACCGAAACTGACTAACAATGGGTCGCGAACTGTCAGTTTCATGATACTTAATATGCAAACTGTTATGAGCATTGATCAGTGGCCAGGCACTAACATTGGTCTGACAGGGGGGTTCAAGGAGGCCTTGAACCGAGGAGGGGGCCTAAGTTTACAGCTTTTAGTTCACATATTGACGATTGTGAAACTGACCCCACCCCCCTTTGTTGGTCAGCAGCATAAGGCTGGGGAAACTAGTCAGCAGATGCTGAAGGAGTGACTGGGATAAGTGACAAAATGTTTCTGCCACTGAAAACGCTACATCCACGAGCAGAATAAACCTTGTAGGGCTGACAAGGAAGAGATACCTTAACTTCTTCAATGCCTATTATTTATTAAACAGCACTTTGTTATAGGTGGTTCAATATTCCGAAATGAATACGTGCCAGTTTCCTAACCTTTTCTACAATGCGCACACAAACGGTATCTCCAGTATTTAATTGCTATGTCACGCTTTTGATGTTCATTTCATTGATTTTACTTTGCGCCCTTTATCTGCTTCCAGCTGTGTAAGGAGCTTCCTCCCAGGACAGTTGGCTACACATGGCAGCTGGCTTACAGCACGTCGCGTCACGGCGCCAGCCTCAAGTCTCTTTACAGAAAACTCGGCGGCACAGACTCTCCTGTTATTGTTGTCATCAAGGATGCGCTCGATGAGGTAAAAATGTCCTGTCAGCTCTAGAGCCCGACCAACGTAGGATTTTCAAGACCGATACTGATATTTAGTGATTTTAAAATCTGATATTTTAGAGAATCAGCAGATTTCCCTCCCTGTGTATTATAAGTCCCTGTTAGGATAATATGATAGTGCTTGTTTTATTGTCACAAGTCTTGAATTCTCGCTGAGGGCTTCCCATGATGCACTGTTTATTCATACACTCATACACTGCCCCTCCCTGAGCCTGGCTCTGCCGAAGGTTTCTTCCTGTTAAAAGTGAGTTTTTCCTTCCTACTGTCACCAAGTGCTTGCTCATTGGGGAAATTTGATTGTCAGGCTTGACTCTGTATTATTGTACTGTCTTTACCGTACAATATAAGGTGGCTGTTCAGTTGAATTACTTTTTTACGCTCTGCCGAACTCTCAGATCAGCTGGTTATTCTGGTTGTCGTGTTTGTGGCGTTCCAAACACAGATTTACAGCACGGAAGTTGCAGAGTGCCCGACTCTGAAATGTTAACGCTTATAATATGGTTGAATGCTGTTTCTCCCTTCTTGTCTTTACTCATCTTTTAATTTATCATTTATCAGCTGTTATAACTGATATATATATGTATTATTGTAGGGTCTACCTTACAACATAAAGCACCTTGAGGCAACTGTTGTTGTGATTTGGTGCTATATAAATAAAACTGAATTGAAAATACCAATATATCTGCAAATATCAGCTGATACTAGCAATTTGCCAATATATCAGTCGGGCATCAGTAAGCTCTAAAATGAACTATTCTGTCTCAAGTAAACAATATATATCTTACTGGCTTTAGTTTTTTTTAATTTTCTCCTATAACTTTTCCTGATCAGATATTTGGGGCCTTCCTCTCTCATCCTTTGAGGCCGAGCGAGGCGTTTTATGGTACAGGAGAAACGTTTCTATTCATGTTGCATCCTCGCTTCAAGGTAAGCAATTAAAGGGCCGTCCAGATTTTTTTTTCTTCAGTGTAGAAAACATACTCTAAACTGGTTAAAATGCAAAATAGCAGGATTTATGAGATGACTTAGGATGTGAGTTTTGATGAAATTCAAAATTTCTATAAACTCATTTTTGATGCTTCCTGGGAAAATGAATTGATGGAGGTAAAATGGAGAAACTCACTGCGTTATACACGTGAGAAATGACTAATGCTGTTGTATCATGATTGTCTGACGTCTCTCTGCAGTGTTTCAAGTGGACTGGAGAGAATTCCTTTTTTATTAAAGGAGACCTGGATTGCTTTGCTATTGGCGGAGGAAGGTAATTAACTAGCTTTCTCGACTTCCTCTCTTCCATACTTTATACTTCTGTGGCTTACAAAAAATAATAATGCTCCTATTATCAAACCAAACCAAGAAGGCTTTCGCTAACCACCGTCTCCCTCTTTTTCCACAGCGGTCACTTCGGTCTGTGGGTGGATGAGAACCTATATCTGGGCCGTAGCAGTCCCTGCTACACTTTTAATAACTGCTGCCTTTCAGAAACTGATGACTTCCGAGTCATGGAGCTAGAAGTGTGGAAATTCAACTGAGGAGACTGGATGACGTTCCAGCTTGTTTCACGTCGTCGCTGCTGATCGGCTTTAATCGAGACAGAATTTATCGCTGAGCTTCGGAAACATGCAGCAGCTCCTTCATTTCATGGTAACGTCCATAAACGAAAACAATCAAACTTAAACTTCTGGATTAATCCATGTGATTAAGTGCTGTGGATTTTAACAAAGTGAACTGAAATAAAGCTGATCCTTAACAGCCTGCTGTCACAGAGTGGGCTCTGAGGGTGGACTGCTTAGTGGCTGACTCATTCCTGTGGGTCTGGCAGGCAAACTAAGTTGTGCTACAGTGATCTGTAGAACTAAACCGGATTCTTTGAATCCTAATTTTTGAATGCAGTAAGTTACAAATGGAGTAAGTTACAAATCTCAAGACTGCACTTTGCTGTTAATACAAATCAGTAACTTCACAATACCCCATTATTTATTGTGTAAACGTCTCCCTTCATTGTTAAAGCATGTCTCCACTTTAATGCTTTCTGAACTGCATGTGTACAGTCCAAACTCTTGCAAACACTTCCTTTTCTTGACCACTAATCATCGCTTTAATGGCTTTTCATTCATCGGTGATGCAGACGGCTAAAATGAAGGCCGAACACTTGGAGCTCCGCTTTTAGAAAGCCTTCTGAATAGAAGGTCATCTGTACTTCTAACGGACTTTAACAGCCTCATTCGTCACCATTCACCACTGTGGTTTCTGAACGTGCAAAAATCAATACTCCGGATTCATGTAATTATGTCATTCAGCTGTATCTTACTCTGATAAACCAATCTACTTTAACTACACTCTACAGTACTGTAGATGAGGTAATAAAAATCAGCACAATGTGATTTTAAACGTGTGTATGTGTGTGTTATAAAGAACAAGTCAATTCTTTTTGTTTAAAAAAATGTTTTTTGTTATACAAGTGAAAATCAAATGGCACTGCTAAGTTACAGAAGAATATTGGGGTGTTTTCCCCTCTAAAGGCTCCAAGCAGGAAGATATTTCACATGGGTGTGTGTGTGTGTGAGATCATTGGGCTCTTCTGTTCTGAAATTACAATTTAAAGATGCCAGCTGTTCTGTTCATACGATGAGAATAGATGACAAGGAAATTATTTGTTTGTGTTATTTGTGAAGAAACAAATCATGCGTCTTCCACTTCAAGAATCCAACTATTTTTCACCCCGATTTACACAAATATGAGCCGTAATAGGAAAGCAGCCTAACAAATGTATCTGCTTACATAGTAAATGAAAAGTTCTTTGGTGTGGTCATATATTTCTTTGTTTAGATTTAAAACACTAACTGTGAGGGGAAAATGTCTGATTTGCTAATTTTACGTTCTGCAGTCCAGTTTTTAAGTTCCTCTTGCTGCCTTTGTACCCTGAGTCGGAGAAGGGCGTTTCCCTCCAGCAGCCTCAACAAGAACATCAGGTGTTACCCAGCTCGGGGAGAGCTTTCAGGCAAAGCCTTCACTAACTGCAGAAACACAGCTGGAGGAAACGACACCGGCAGCTCCGTCTCTGGGCACGCTTAGCAGCAGAGAAGCTCAGTCAGTCAATAAATACTGCTCATGCGACACTAACACATAAAAGAAGAAATACTGAACACTATACTGGGTTGTAATGCACTAAAGAATGGTACTGATACTAAACTAGGACTTGGTAGGCCTCTGTCTATATCTTATAGCAATGTTATTCAGCAGCTATAAGGATAAAGAGCAAGTGTAAATGTGTTAGATACTGTATTTGTTCCTGCTCAGTGTGGAAGGCCTTTGGATTTCTACTTGTAACAATACAAATACTATATAAAACTGTTTTTTTTAACTGAAAGAGTCTTCCAAATAAATAGTAGCAAAGAGTACAGAAGGCAAAAATGTTTCCAGCTGCCAACACACACAGAAGAGGAACACCACCAGATCGTCGGTGTGTTTTCCTAATCTTGGATCATTTGCCCAGTCTGGTTAAGCTCGAACATATTACTGTGCCAGGTACTCCTCGGCTTTCTCCAAGCCTTCTTTCAGGAAGCTGATATAAGTGGATGTGGAGGGATCTTCGAAGCCGCCGGAGAAGCTGAAAGTTCCTTCTTCCTCCTCCGGTTTCATCGCTGTCTGGTCTAAGAAGAAGTTGGCGTTTATGTGGTGAACCTGAAACCACATAAAAGAGGATAAAAAGCTTTAGAGGCTTCTTTCTTCTTCACATCTTTACTTGGTCAAGGCAGGGTTACTATGGCACTTTCAAAGTAAGATTTTCATAACACTCAATATAACTTTCTATGTAGTACTTTTTTATTTTTGGCAGAGTCCTCTATATCTGTGCCAGTTTTATTATGCCCAGCTATTCAGTGGGCACTTATAGGGATATGATGCATCCGCTTAAGCTAATGTTACTGTATTTCATTTTTATTATTTCATTGCTATCAGCCTCCTAGTTGACTGTGTTATTTCACTGCTAATACGACGTGGAGACTGCAAATAGCAAACATTTATTATCCTAATATTCTATGATATAGTGTGCTTTTCAATATGATTCAACTACATGAAAAATAATATTTACAATAGTTCCATTGGGCAGAGCCACCATCATCTCCACAGGAAAACTGTACTTTTCAAGGTGTAAACGAGCCTTTTCACTCAAAGCAGGGTTTTGCTCATCAGCCTGGGAAAGAGGAAACAGGAGATTCAATAAGTGGAAGTACAGCTGTACTTAAAGTAAAAGTAGGAGGATAAATTCATTGCACCACTTTCCTGGGGTTTTCACTGCTATAGCTGCTCACCTGTAGGTTCTCCAGCTCTTTGACCAGAGACCAGCTGCTTATGAAGCTCTGGTTGAGGAGGGCGAGGACGGGCGAACTTTCCAAGACTGTCTCCCGGAGAGTTCGCCCCGAACCTATAAAAGTGTGAGAAGGAGACAAAGACATATTAGGAAAAAGGTAGAAATCTAAATAGGTGTAAAACTCATCAGTCAGCAGACGGAATGAGTTATAATAAATCAACACAGGTGTTATTAATGACATGAATAACAGGCACAGATTCATAATTAGTGCATCATTAGTAACACAATTTAACCTTCCATTTTATAAAAATGGGCTTAAGTGCACTTTACAGCAGTATTTAATTGGTAATGGTATGCCTTTAGAAACCCAGTAGCTTGAATTTAATGTCTGTGATGCACTTTTGAAGCATCACATTAAAAAGAGGAGCATTCAGTTCTCTGTGATCAGTAATGAGCTCACCTCAGCAGGACTGGTCATCTAAAGCTCCCCACAGCAGAATAGAGTGCACCAGCTTTTTCTCTGCTTCTGCCCGCTCGAAAGCCTCTGAAAAAGGCAGGTAGGACACCTGGGAAGGAGCACAGTGTTACAACGACACTGCGTGCGACAACACAAACACCGACTTATTCGAACGTAGAGAATTACCTTCTTAAAAGGATAGAAGGTGACCTCCATGCGGCGAGCAGCTTCCTCCTGACTGATCTCTGAGGTCCAGTGGATTTCCTCAAAGACAAACTGGATGGGCTCACTGCTGCTGTCACGCCGATCAATGATATTACCCTGCTCATCAGTGATGATGGAGGGAGTGGACGGGCCCGCGGACTGCAGCTCTAACTGCAAACAAAGCAAAGTTCTCGTTAGAAATATTACACACTTTACATTAGGCACCCCTGTGTGAGAGGACCATCTTTTACATTTTGTGCCATTCCACATATGTCCCAGTAAATAAACAGGTTCATGTGTATTTAATCCATATGCATTTTAAATTTAAGTAAAAACAGGCAGTTACTGTGACATTAATACAGTTTGACTGACTGGAAATCAAATAGATGTCACTTAACTTAAAGACTAAGTTAAGACAGACCTAAAAAAAAAAACCCAAAAACAACATCGATGCAGCTACACAGTGATGAGAACAGTTTGTGTTGAGATATACAGCCTACCTGTGGCAGGTAGCCAATGTCCACCTCCATATTACTGCTCTCACTGGCTCCGTAGAGCCACTCCATGTCTACATTCAGAGACCTGTAACACAGCACAGGTGGCACTCAAACTTCCCAATGATCCTTTAAAGAGGGGAGTACATGGACACGTGTGACGGTTTATGTGTGTGTGAGAGGCATTCACCTGTTATTAGGGACATAAAGGTGGAAGAGGCGGACGTGAGAGGCGTCTTTAGAGAGGACAATGTTGCCAGTGAACTGGCCTGGAGTGAACCAGAAGGGAAAATCTGGAATATCATTGAGCTGGAATTCTGCATGAATCCTGCAGGGGTGAACAGAAGGAGTAAAAATGGGGTGCACAAGTCTCAGTGGGGGAGCCCTACAAGAACTAATCAGGAAGTTTTAACTTTTGCACGGTGGTTTGATTTTTGACCTTTACAAAGCTGTCACAGGCTTTATTTTGCTACAGCAGCATCACCGCATTGCAAAGACTTCAAACCACAGGTGTCAAAATCAAGAATTAACTTTACAAATCTAAATCCTACCCACGTATCACTTTGTGTTCTCGGTACATTTTGGTGAGCCCAATGCTGGGAATGGTCACCATAGCAACATGCCCCTCACGCACACAGCAAGTTAAACAGAAGGGTGCCCTTCCACTGCACCTGCAAGCTACCTAGCTCAGAGAAACATAGAAAGGGCCAGATGATGCTGGAGGCAGACAATTTTGTGAGAGGCGAGAGAAATTTAAATTTCCCACATGAGCACTGAGTTGTCGCGTTCAAGCCCCTGAAACAGGCTCTTTGAGATTTGTAGAAATATGTGCAAGATCACAAGTAAATCTTTATTATTTTGTTTCATCTGAATGAATTTTGTCTTATAAAAGCTGCCAGTAGTTGTCACATTCAGGCTTGTGAATCCCTTTTAACGGGAAGAAACCGCCAGCAGAACCAGGCTAATTCTATCTATGGTGTGTGACTGTCATATGGAGCTAAAGCTGGAAACGAATAAGTCACAAATAAACGTGAAAAACTGATAATTCTATCTTTTGTTTTCTTACTAACAAAGAGTGGAATTCATTCACACAGAACACCTGTAAAACTTCTGACCGATTTATAAAGTGAACCCAATGACTCATAATAACATTAAAATTCAATGTATGCTTTAGACATCAATCAGCAGTAATGTGTAAAACACACATTTTGTTTTTAATTAGTTCAAATGTATTAAAAAGCACCACCACCCTCCTTACTCGCTCCTCACCTGAAGACAATGTCATAATAGAAGTCGTTGCTGGCTCGGATGCAGGCGACTGTGCCCTGCGGAGCAAAGCGGGTTTTGATGAAAGGCCGAGGGTGGAACATGCTCAACAAGGAGTGGATGAGAACCTGCACCAAGAGTCAAAGAATCATAAACCACTATACGGTGCAATAATCGCAAGTTATAATCTAACAATAGGCTAAACAGAGATGGATTTTTAGGCTACCTCTCTGCCCCTTGGTGTGGGAGGGTGGTAGCGGTTATTGGGTAGGTATCCAGTGAAGATGTTGAGCTCGCTGGGGATCACCCACCACGTGTCACCGACTTCTATCTTGTTCTTCGGGGGCAAGAACACGCTAAACTGGCTCGCAGAGAAGGACGAAGAAGGCACTGCTGGGCTCTTCCAAGACCGCAGCCCGCTCAGAGAGCTGTGAGAAACCTGAAAGAGATGGAGGAAGGCGATTTTGGAAAGCATGAGCATTACAAATTCTCAGCAGTTTCATTCTTGATTCAATTCAAGGCTGCTTGCACCTTTTGAATGAGCTGCATTCACAAAGAGCTGAGTCAGACAGTCAGACAATGTACGAGCACATTTATCAACAATAACCGCATCAACACACTATAATTTAGGCCTTTCTGGGATTTTCTGCGCTGTGATTTTGATTAAAGCAATCCTCTGAGACGCTGTAGAGCAGTGATGAGAAAGAGAACAATAAAGGAAGCACACAGAGTTTGGTATTGTCTTACTCCAAGGAAACCATCCTTGCTTTTCGTCATGGAGTCA
>VUQR01007833.1:39906-67997 GCA_015108515.1 Hemichromis elongatus | reverse complement strand
TTATTTATTTATTTATTTTTTTAATTTTTTTTTTTTTACATAATAATATTTGGATGTTAATGATCAGTCATCTGATTTAGCTCTTTTTTTCCCTGTCTTGTTTTTTGAATCTGTTAGTTTCATCTGATCTACTCAGTTTATGTGTCAAACAACACTTTTGTAATTAATAGTGATAACTGTGCATTTTTCTCATTTGTGGGTATTTTTGAACACACTTGAGCAAAGATAATAGAAACTGCAGTTTTAGGTGCATTGTAAGATTGCAATGTGGTTCCAAAACACACCGAGGGGGATGTTCCTGTTCCTGTTGCACTGACCATGAGGATGGCTGGCAAGGTCGGGCCATCACACTTGAATAAACCGACAATGGCTAAATGCTTTTATAAGCAAGGTGTAAATTAATGAACTGGTATTTTAGCATGTCCTGTAATAGCCAAGGTGACTCTGCCAATGCTCTGATAAGAATTATGGCTAAATCTCCCGAAGGATAAATAATGTGTGCTTCGTACCTCTGTCCAGTCGTGCCTGTGCATGTGCGTGTGTGTGGATATGTTCCAATAAGCTCAATAGGGATGCAACTTGCTGGAGGGCTTGCTTAGTGGATAGATATAATCAACATTCATTGAATTTAGTGACTCAGAAAGTGCTCTGCTTTCTTCAGTCAGTGAAGTAATACACATGAAAAATTTTATATATTAAAAGATAAATAATTACATGAGGAAATTTTAACTTCCTGACCCATTATAACCCATTTTCATGATATAATTTTTTAAAAAATATGAAAAATTAATGCAAAAACATCAAATTCCTGGTTTTGTGTGCCTGAAAATGTTTGTTTTAGAGTGGCAACTAATTTTTATTATATTCTAAATTAATCTGCTTAATTGCTTTTTATTTAGATAATATTCAAACAATTTTCTGAAATCATAGCTTTGTCATCAGATTAAGATTTTAACAAAAAAGAAGAGACTAAAATATAAAATGAAAAATAAAAATAAAAAACAGTCAAATGCTAAAAATTGTCTTAAGTAACAAACTGAGCAAATTATAGATTATCTTTATTTATTTATTATTGCCACTTCTGATATCACAACACATAAAAGTAGTAAATACTTAAAATAAAAAAAAATACTGAAATGCAGGCATTAGACTCCATTATTGGGTAAAAACTGGCTTGCAGAATAAACCCTGCATTAAACACTGTTAAAGACTTATTTTCTGAGTAATTGTTCTTAGCTCTCACACACAGCGTGCCATAGTAAATAAGAATGTACTAAGACAAGATAATTAGCGCTTTCTGTTAATCGCATTTCAGCTGACTCACTGTCTTTAAATCATATTTAAAGAATAAAAATATTCCTTTGGGATGAAAACAACTATACAAGCTCTTACAAAATCAGTGTGACCTGATGTAACTGTTCCTACCTCATCCTGTAAGTTAAAGATTAAGTTATTTTAATCCTAAACTGGATTGTGGATGAAGACATACCATAGAGGACTAATCCTCATCCCCAACAGTGTAGTACGTACAATGAGTTCTGCAGCATAAGCACAGGCAAAGTTTGGGAGTAAAACTCTTCTTCTTGCGTGCAAACACAAAGCGCATCAGTCATGGCTGGGTGTTCTGGGAATTGCCCAGGCCCCACAGCAGGATCACAGATGGTGGCTCGGTTGAAATGCTGGATAATCATCCTCCACGTGAAAAAAAAAAAAAGATGCAATGATGTAATAGGAACTGAAGCAAAAGGGAAAAATAAAATGTGTCCACTGGCAGCATAGGGACAGTGAGGTGGCTGCTCATGTCATAGACCTCCTCACCCTGTTGACCTTAAGTGATCTGCTTGGGGGTAGGTAGGAAATCCTCTTTCCTAGTCATCGCTGCAGACATATTTATATTTATATTGTGAGAACTCAACCTATTGGTCCACAGAGCTATCGAGGCCTAATTTATTTAAATCCAGCTGCAATGAGCAGGACTCTACAGAGTCACAAAAAAGAAAAAAATCACATTAAAACTTTTAGAACAACTCAGTGGTACTTAGCATAACTTACCTTTAAAACAACAAAATATTAAAGATGTATACGCATACATCATGCCATGCATCATACCCAGTGTTCTTTAAATGCAGGTATTTAATATTATGTGTGCCACTGCAGGACTCTTACCTTCTCTTGGTACTGCCTCCGTGAGGAATCCAGTGATTGGATTAGAGCTGTAGCATGGCCAACAAACATAGCGTAGCACGTGGCTCCTACAATCATACTCAGCATGGTGACCCACAGGTCTGACATGCTGACGGGTGCCCGGGCGCCATACCCGATGCACAGCATGTGGCTCATGGCTTTGAAGAGGGCATAGGAGTACTGCTTACCCCAAGAAACGTTCTGCAAGAACCAGAGGGAAAGAGAAAGGGAAGGAGAGACAGAGGAAGTTTGGGGGGAGTTACTGCCAAGCAAGGCAAGAAAGAAAGGCTCCGCGGCAGATAAAAATGGAACAGCAGACTTTCCTTTGATGGATCACTAACGCTCAGCCAACATAATCTTTATGCTTCTGAACCTTATGCGCTTACTGAATGAATGAACTTTCTACCTTTTTACCTTCTTTCTCTGACTGTAACTACCCTTATTCATTTTTCAGTTTATCAAAGGGTGGAAAGCAGTTCATGTTTGCAAAGGTTAAAAAAACAACTTCTAAGCTAAACTATGCATCCAGTGACAGACTATATAGATAAAACTCTTGGGTCGTTTACACATTACACCCGAAGGAGCTGGCCGGCCATAGAAATGCTTTTCATGCAGCTCCTGGTGAACTTTCGTGCTGATGTTAAAGCCAGAGGATTAACCCTGCTATGGTTTCTAAACACTTCCACTTTGCAAAAATGCCACGTGCAGTTGGCTGTGGAATATCTACGAGGGAATAAATTTCACAAATTCACTAGTTGCGATGGTGGCATCCTGTTGCAGTACCTCAGCCAAATTCAGTGACCTCTTTAAATGATGCATTCTTTCGAATGTAATGGCAGACTGCACGGCTAGGTGCTTGATTTTATACCCCTGTGACAGTGGCAGTACAGGACACCTAGAGTCAAAGCTTAAGAGATGTGGCCATACATTTTTGTCCATATTGTGCACCATTAGGTTCATTTAATGTCGTGCAGGTAACCAGTCTATATGAAGAGCAAAAGATAGACATCAGCTATGATTGATTGATTGATTGATTGGTTGATTGATTAAGTATTGATTAATATTTGTAAATAAAGAGCCAACCCAACGGGTAGTCTTAGGATAATCACTGGCCATTTCTTTTAAAAGTACCTTTTTACCGTGAAATCACATCAGGATTCACTTTTAACAGAAATTTATGCAGAACTTCTTAAATTTTAGTAATCCAGGTAGTAGCATAATGCAAGCACATTTCATTTGCATTTCTGATTTCCCTCATTTCTGTTTTTTTTAGTCTCAGCATGTCTAATTTGAATTTACGCCTTTTCCCTCTGGAGATGTGCAAAATCTCTAGTGGGCAACTAAGCGAGCCCACTGCAGCTACTGTATGTTTGTGAAACTCAGTAATCCGCTATCTAGAGACAAATGTGACAGACTCCTGGTACAAAGCTTGTGCCTACAGACATTTTGCTGACACCTCAAAAAGCTTCACCTCCTGCAAAGACGAAGTGCTGAGGAAGCAGTCCATGCAGAATACCTATCACACCCAGCAGAACAGCTAGTGATAGAAATAGGAAACTTAGTCTCTTTTTTTCCATTGGCTGTCTCAGGTCCATGTGTCACATGTCATCATGCCCATGGTATCTCATTTTGCCATGCCATTCCCTGATCTGCTTGAGTCCACTCAGTTATTCAAGTGGGAATTGGTAAATGAGCACATTTATAGCAAATCACAACACAGATTAGTTGTTTCTTCCAGAACTGATTAGAGGATTTGTTATAAATTCAGTGTGTTTTAGTTTGATAACAAGATACTTTGTGTCCTGAAAACAAATCAATAAAATATGTTGTGTGTGTGCTAAATCATCAAAATACTACCTTTAGGTTAAAATGTTTCATCCATCCATCCATCCATCCATCCATCCATCCATCCATCCATCCATCCATCCATCCATCCATCCATCCATCCATCCATCCATCCATCCATCCATCCACTTAACTCATTATCCCACTTAGGGATGTAGGAAGCTGGTGCCCACCCCAGCTAACACAGGGCGAAAGCTGTGGCAGGTCAGCAGTCCATGACAGGGATCGTGGCTTTCATTGTACTGGAAATATCTGCAGCTAGCATTTCAGCACAAGCACCCATCCACTGCAGCACACAACACATACACACAATAAGGTATTTCCACACAGAGAACAAAGTCACCCAACCATATACCTGGAACTAATGCAGTTTGGGTCCTAGATGTTCTTCCACACGTGTACATTTCACATGGTGGGTGAGTGTTTATTCAGAAACAACGGGCTGTATTTGTGTTGACATATTTGTATGCATGGAAAAACAGAGGCATGGTTTTGCCAGATGATATCACAAAAGCCGAAATGACTCACCGCACCTTTTGCTGTTTTTCTTTGCATGAATCTGTCGCACAAATAAACTGCTCCGACAAAGAAATCTCCGCAGTGCTTTGGTCATTAAGGGCCTGGGGACTGAAATCCCCATTTCTGTCTGTTTAACTTTGCTGGCCATCTTTGTTTCCCATCAATGTTTAAACAGAATCCTCTCCAAAATATCAAAATTAGCTTTATCATCCTCTTTCCTACATTAATCCACCTACCTCATCAGACTGAAACAGTGGTCGATCACTTGTAACATACAATTAATTACGATTCGAACAATCAAGAATGACCTGTAGACAATTTGTAAAATGAATAAGATTTTTCTTCATATGAGACAAACTGTGGCTCACATGACTGCCTTTACCGATTCCTTAAGCCGAAATTTTTACTATTTCTTTATCTTGAACAGACTGAGAGAGACTGAATTGTTCAGAGGTAGCTCAGTTCTGACTTGACATTTCACTGTAACTTTAAAGCAGTGGGGATAATAGCTGCATGCTTGGGGGACTGCAGGTTATGCAGCCTGTTATGAAGGATTATTTCGAGTACTCCAAATGTGGAACTGATCATCACGATCGTTTCCAGCTGCCCATTGTTGCGATTTGACATCTAGGAGACACAGACGCAAAATATCCAAAGGCGACTTTACTAGACAGAGACAGAGAGAAAATTCTCTCCTAACAAATGGAGCAAAGCCCACAAAGTTAGTTCAGGCACTCAGGCTTCGGCCGAACTGCGTCATACACACGCCTCATTCTCCTCGTGTCATACACCAAACACAACCTGCCAATTTGCTATCTATGTAAGCTGCAAAATTTCCCATCTCTCCCTCTGACACGTCAGTGCCGCTGCGGCCCTGCATCGCTGTCTGCTGTCTCAACCCCTCCATTACCCCAGCATCCCAGCGACCACCTTGTAAGCTCCCATAGAGGGTTTACTCATCAGCCCCCACCGTTTCTATACGTGACATATTTACGGGAAGTGATGAGCTCAGATCCCAGGCGCCAAACTCTATTATGTTCTTCTGCTGTGATAAATAATATCAAACATGAGCTGTCTCACTGAAGTGATACTGTGGTAACGATGTCTGCAAAGTGGACTTTACAGGAGCTTTCTATCGAACACAACAAAACCGGCAGCATCACCGCTTTTCACTTCGCTGTTCTTCACTCGCTGCTGGTCCTCAGTGTGATTGCTTAAATTTGCATTTTGACTGCCATCACGGCATGTGACTCACAGTTCTGGGGCAGTGCGTTATGATTACAGCAGGCACTCATGCTTAGCACCTTTTTTTTTGTCTGATTATGGTGGTCACAAAAGGACAGATACATGCACACTTTTATCTAGTACATAAAGAGTGATGAGAACTAGAAATCTCCAAGGCCGGTTCTTTGCTGTATAGCCTTCCTTTGGGAGGAGTGAGTCATTTCACTCTCAGTGCAGAAAAAGCCATTTCTACTCGTTTTCCTATAGTTCACAACGTACAGCCCCTTTGATCTCGATAGATTTTGCCAACACAGCAAATGTATTCACTTCCTCTAGCATTATTCTAAATATAATTAAGCTCTGTTTTTTAGCAGCAAAACAAGTGTCATCACACACTGCATATTCATTTTTCAGCAGCCCCGTAAGAACAGCAGAGCAGGTTCAGACTTCATTACCACACACATTAAAGCAATCCCCAATCTGCACTATTGTTTAAGCACCAGCAACTTCAAAGTTTCTATAATTTAACTGTGCCCCTTGTTTTGACAGCACGCTCGTGCATTTTAACCACTTGCTTGCTTGCATTTTAATTTATTAGTCACAGATACAACAGTCCTCTCGCACAAGATGAAACCGGTTACGTGACCAGGAAGGCAGCTGATGATTCACCATTATCCTCGTGTTCAGTGCGACCCAGAGGCTTTGGTTGTTGTTGATACTGACAAACTATGAGACAGGATGTAATGCCTTGCTGCAAAGAACACAAATTTGCAAGAAAAAAAAAACACTCCCAGGACAAATGATAGCAATTAAACTTATTTTTCACCACAGAGACACAGTGATACCTAATTTCACTGCTGCACAAATTAAACTTAATAGAGTGTGTAGCATGATCTGGTTGCCCTGTAAATATGTTTTAATTTTGCAAACATGTTTTTTTTTTTTTTTAAATTTTTAATTTTAGGTAAATGGCCCTTTTGCGCTTATGCGTATCTGCAGAGAAAATAAGTGAATTAGCAAATTTGCCTTAACTGATGATTTTAATCACTGATTAACTCACTAAACCCAACAAGCAGTCCATGCGTGGAAAAAAAAAGCAATGAGCAATATTCATTTTTCAATTGCATAATCAAACTACAAGCTGTTCTCCCTCGGAGTGCACAGAAGGCACGGCGGCCTTTAAACACAGATGACAGGGTAAAGAGATGTGCAGGCCTGCATCGACACCAAAAAAGCACGCCCAGTGATGTATCACAGTGTGACGGTCTTTGTCTCATGAGCTTTTATGTTCATCACCTGCAGCAGTACTAATGGACTTCATCTCTCTACAGAAGTTTTCTCCTTAGCAGTTTTTTATGCACTGGCACCAGTAATGTGGCCAGAGGCATATCTTGCTAACTCAGATTCATCTGTGTTTCTCTCTGTTTGTTCCTTTCTTGTAAATGCACAATCACTTCAAAGATTTGAAGGAATTTCCTCAAATTTGGCATAAACATTTTCTTCAGCTTAACCAATCAGATATCTGGTAGTCAAGGGCAAACGTCACTGTGGCAAGAAAAAAAACATGTTTTTAACCATGAAGCCACAATTCAAATATTTGTATGACCATATTATATATAACAGATAAATAGTATGAAATTATGATGTGATAAGCTGAGATGGAGGAAGATGATCGACTGTGGCGACCCCTAGAGGCAGGAGCTCAAAAGAGGCAGGATATTGTTTTATCTAAAAGGTCAGGGATCAAGTTTGGACAATCGTGGATCCAAAGTGCAACTTTCCTGGCTGGCGGCAGCACACATGCCTACTGACTATTTCTTTTCTTTTTTTAAAATTTTCATCTTCCCAGAGGTTACAGGCAAAAAAGCATTTGGTTATCTGAAACTTGGCAATATTTGGCATTCTTGCTTAAAATGGAAACTATTAACTAATTATCAAGATAGTTCCCATATAAAATTATGCTTTTGTCATTTTACACCCAAACTTTAAAATGAATGAGGTGCAGTGATTGTTCTTTGTCTTCTAACAAACCACCCCTCACAATATAACTTTATTTTTTAAGATCCCACAACAGCCTCTTAAAGCTCAGCAGCTGTGGTCCAAATACCCTCTCACAAGCTTGATTAAACCATCCAACTGTATCAGTTGACAAATAGCACATAATTCTTTCAGCTAATGAAAAATGATTACCAAAGAGAGCCAAAAAATATCCCAAAACAAGCTGTTCACATAGGAAATGAAACAGTCTTGCGTTTTCCTTCCATAAGCCCCATGTGTATGTTGAGGGGAAGTGTGATGTGAGAGAAGGAAGGAGGGGGAAAAGTCTGATTAATTCATAAATTCAGGACTGAGCCCGCCTTTTGGAAGTGACTCATTCAGGGAGCTTGGGAAGAAATGGAAGGAAATGAAGTGGGTGGTCCATGGATAAAAGGAGCCAGGAAGGGTGACTGATACTGAAGGGCAGTTATGCATGGTTTGCCAGGCGTTTCTGTGCTTTTTTTCCCATTATTTGTGTCTACCTACAGTATATCCGCCTGTCTGTTGGCCTCTAGCTCTCTGAGACAGGAGTCCTCAGCAGGGCTGCTGCTGTCTGTCTCTTGATATGAGCTTGGCCAGGAACAGTAAGCACACACATACACTCACAAATGCTCCAACACATGCATCTTTAAGCTGTACAGCAGCCTATCCAATGCCACAGCCCACCACCTTCCAACATGAGCCAACATAGTGACAGCAGCATTATCTTGTTTGGCGATTAAGTAAATGCAGCCTCTAAAGAGTAAGAAGCTACTCTCAGACCATTAGTCAGGAAGATAACAGGCCTAGACTGTGCACTGCACCACTCAGCAGTATCTGCAGCCCTTGTTGCCCTCACTCTTCTACTCACAGCTGGAAACTGAAAGTACAGAGCCAACAAATGAAACAAATATGATGCAATATGGCTTTAAAGCTATCCTTTTTTAGACAGAGACAAAGACAACCCTCCTGATGACGACATTCAACTGTATTATTTATTTATACCTGCAGCAAACACAGTAAACTGAGGAAAAGATACCTTATCCTGATTTTTAACTTGTGAATGCTAATGCATTGCGATGGTGTGAGAAGAGGAATCCCACACGCGAGCTGGCCTTATCACTTTGGATTTGCCAGACAGCAGTCAGTGCAAAGGCCTGCGCTTCTGCACAGATCCACAGGGAAGAGATTCCACAAATTGCTCATTCTGCCACATCACCATCAGTAACACTATGCTAGCTGCTTATGTGCATATATCCTACAGTACCAATGTCTTAAACAGATTTTGCCCATAAAATGCCTCATGGTCATTCTTTGTGAATTTTTTTAGGATTGCTCCCTCATAAAACGGAGAAGAAATGAATCTAAAATTATGAATTTTGAAATTAAATCCAAATATACTTCTATAGTTTCATGTTCCTTGTGGCTTTCTGTCATTGAAATTTGCACAGCCTTCCCTTCTAAGATTTCAGCATTCTTAGCCTTGATAGAAATTTTACAGAAAGTTAAATGTAAAAGCAAACATAATGCTGGCACTCACTGATGGACTCCTTAATGTTTTTTAAAGGCCAAGATGAATTTGTTTCAGCTGCCAGCTGCTCAGTGCGATAGAAATTGTCCTCATTACTTACAGACAAATACATATTTGATGACTCAAACTAGATTTGCAAATTTGCATGAATATTTGTAAATAATATACGGCACTGTGTAGAAGTCAGACGCCCCTTTAAATTCTTTATAATTTGTTTCCTTCTTTAAAAGTGCTCCTTGACAACAGTTCTCCACACTTTATGAAAGGTCTTCTTTGGATATTGGCTGCTTTTTCACTCAGTATTTGAACTGAGCCATTTTAAGCGGATTTTTTCCCATTTGTTTTGTTTAAGCCACCTCAGACTGACCTATGAATTCTACAAGGACACAAAATCCAAGAGGAGATCAGGAGAGAGGTACAACAGTGGTGTTGGAGATCTGATGGAAGTGATGGCATTATGAATGCAGAAAAGTAACAGAGAACAAAACAAAGGCAGTTAATCTCTAACGAAGAGCTTCAAGAAGTCAGGGTACATATTCCTAAAGACTACTTAAGGAAATTACAAGAAAGCTGCCTAAGAGAATTTAGGGTGTGTCAGAAGAATAACGGCACATTAACATTGAAGGTCATTAGAATTTCACAGTCTGTCTTTTTGCACTATGTACTGCATTGACCTTTTTCCCATTTTCCTAGCAAAATATAAATAGTGATGGCTGGCTTGAGACTTTTGCACAGCACAGTATATCATTCAAAAATGTAATTTCCAATTCACCAGCAAGTAGATAACCCATCTGAGAACGTGTAAAACAAATGTACAAAGCCATCTTTGCAATGTTTTAGCTACATACAAGTGAATACAGTTTCAGCTTATCTTGGAGAATGGGTTTAGTGTCATAACAGCTCACCCACAGGCTTCTAGCACTGATGTAAGCCATTCTGCAGCTATAGCCACACAGGGGGCAAGAAATTAGGCTTGTACACCATCTCCCTTTGATATTGATTTGCATAGAAAAAGGAGGATGTATCTGCTTTATTCTCAGTAAGATTAGCAACACGCAGCGTGCATGCAAGGAGATGTTTATCATTAAGTTTTACAGCGACAAGTAATTATGAACCCAGAGTGTTGCTGTTTAAAAGGAAGTTTAAGAATCTGGGTTACTGAGGAGCTGTTTGCCCGTAGTTAGCATTAACAAGGATGAATTGTGACAGTTCTGTGGGAAATTACATCAGTGCAAATTCCTTTGGTGCAAACAGAGATGGATAATGTCTGTTTGGATGAATAACACATGCTAGCTGGTATCGAACGCACTTGGGCAACTCGTTGCCTTGAAGTAAAGATGAGAGATGTGACGCTGAGAAAAGCTGACATTTGCACCTCCAGTCTGATGCCTGGGAACAGTTCGTTCGCTCGTGCAGCACAGAAATATTTGTCACAGAAAGCGGGAGAAGAGACGGCAAAAGAGCTCCGCGGGGAAGTATTTACAATCAGCATTACCCAGGAGGTCTGCACGCGCTCACATCAGTCCGAGACGGGCAAGCACAGTCCGCTTGACCTCAACTCAAAAGGAGAAGAGGGAAGATGAAAGATACAGAAAAAGTCCAAAAGAGGGGACAGTCCCCAAAGAAATCAAACATAAGCTGTGTTGACAATGTCCAGTTGTCCAGCTGTCTACTGTACACAGGGGACACACTGGCTTACATTTTTCATTCATTGATATACATAACCACAAAGATTACATCAGCGTATATTTTCAAATGTAAAATGATGCTAAGCTTGTTTCCATAATCAAATAAAAAGAGATCTTATATTGCCTTAACAAATGTTACGAAATGCCAATTTTTACAGGCCTGAAATTATTATTACTTTTAATGACAAACTTATAAACACTGAGTGTGGCAGGTTTTAGTACCTTAGATGATCGTGCAATGTTTTTGCCGGTGTTCAGTTTATTCATAACATAATCATGATAAACTGACCCTGTGAATTTTCACCTAGGGCCCCAACACACTGTAGAATCACCACTCACTCTACAGATACGCTCCTTAATGACGTTGTTTCAGTTCATTGAGGTTTGCATGTATTTGTTTATGCAACATAAATAAATACAGCAAACATGGTTGAAACGCCGACATCATCTCCCTGTCCCTGGTTTAAACTGGTTGCGGTATGACGGTAATAACCAAACCGTGAGAAATACAGATCAGATTCTTGCAAAGAAGAAATTAAATACATGTGTCGTTGTTTATTTGTTTGTTTTTTATAACAATGGCAACTAATGGTTCAGTAGGATACGTCTTAATAGGAAAGACTTAAAAGGAAGGAAGGAAGTGGATTTGAATGACGCTCAAGATGAGATATTTTGTGTTATTGTGATATAGAGCTAGTAATATTAAATCTTGAACAGAAACTTTCTATTACTAGCAGATCTAAACATGACTTTGACATTAAAGATGCCTATTTTGGAACTATAACATGACCAGACATTGTGAAAAGACCACCAACTGACAATTATTCAAGTTCAGGTTGAAGTCTAGACTATTGCAATACCTTGATTCTTTTCTTTTTCAGCCATTCTGTTGTAGATTTGGTGCTTTGCATGCATAGATGGCATCACATATTTTTGTCATACAGAGGACTTTCTGGTCAGCACAATAACTGAAAAATACCCAGGACCTGTAGCTGCAAAACCAGCCCAAATCATCACCCTTCCACCACCATGCCTGACAGCTGGCATGTGGTGTTTGTGCTCTGTTTGGTATTTCAATAAATATGGCGCTGTGCATTTTCAAACATCTTTCACCTTGTCTTGATAAGATGAAGCTTTCCAAACCTAAGCCATGCTGCCATGTTCTTTTTAGAGGCAAGACGCTTCCTGCTGACAACCCTTCGAACTTTAACTTTTAACATGCTTTAACTGAGGCCTGTGGAGTTTAAGATGTAACTTTTCAGATTGTTTCTCTGAGCAAATCACTGTCAAAAAGGAGAAATATGCAATGTTTCACTTTGCTGCCATTTTTTTAAACAGTGTTTTGCTTCATTTCTGTAATCATACTCTTTGTCATACTCTAATGTAATTTTAGGACTAACTGTGCAACAAAAATATACAAAAATATACTTGCGTCTCTGCCGCCACGTTTTTCACATACATAACAGAACGCTATCCATTTTTCTGGGCAATGTACAGGTGTGTTATTAGCATGATGCAGCAAGTGCATTTTAAGAGGGAAAAAACAAGCTGGATGCATTTCAGGGCTACAAGAACAGGTGCTTTCAATAAACTCCTGCACTTTTAAATTGTTAGCTAGCTGCATCTGATCACATCTGCTCATTTATGGTTATGATTAAAAATTAAGACTTCAGCTGTATAGGAGATTGTTTCCATAGGCTTGACATGGGCAGATGTCAAACAGGGAGTCACCTGCACAGCTTATATACAGTATCAAAATCCCAAAATAACAAACAAAAGAGAAGAGTGTGTAATACTTACAACCATACCGTTTAGGGACACCCAGCAGTCAGGGGGGAAGTCTTGGAGCAGAGGCACCAGATACTGAAGACAGCCATCCCAGTGACACAGAAGCAGCATCATACCTATCAAATTAAATATTCTTACCACTGCACTAGCCAGGTCATAGGTCATATGGAAAATCTGCCAAAGAGAAAGACAGAAGAAAGGAGAGACAGAGACCTCATCAGCTTCCGCTTTGATGTGTGAAAACATTTACTCAAATTTACTCTGACATTTACAAGTCAAATGCAAGCACAGTGTTATGAAGAAATATAAACTTCTGTAAGCAACACAGACACAGCAGCCCAGATTTAGATCTGTGAGAGTCTCAAACGTTGCGTGCACTGGTATTTCAGGGACACAGAAAGATTAAAAAAAAAGATTAAAAACACTTAAAACGCTCACAAAAGTACAAAGTCACCTTTGAAGCTGAGGGCACAGTGAGCCTGTCTGTCCTCCAAAGAATTTGGGTGCCACAGCATCTGTGCATGCCTGCACGTGTGTGTGTGCATGTATCTCTGCACGCACAGATGTTGAGCTTTTCATAACTGAACATGGCTGCTTTCCAAAAACCAAAGAAAAAACCTGACCAGTAGAGGAGATGCATAGAGCTAGAGTAGGTATCACAGAGCAAGTGAGGTGAATGATGAGGGGAAGTGCAAACTTCTGGAATAATTAGCCGTGAGTGTGCTTCAATACTGCAAGCTGGAAAAGGTGTCGGTGCTGGTGTGGCTATTTAATCAGAGCCGGAAAGTTTCAGAATAGAAAGTCATCAGCGGGGTGAGTAAGCATGTCTGCGGCGCAAAACGGTTTCATTTACGTTGGATCTGGCCGAAGAGAATTGACTCACGCCTGGTCGGCTGTGGCTTTAATTCACAGTTTCTCATTAGCATCAGAAACCCATTACTTATTTCCAGGTTAGTTATTCCATAATCTTCCTCACACCGTAGCTCAATTTCTCCTCCTGCCCGCCCCCTCCCAAAATAAAAAGTTAAATATGGAAATCGACCGGTTCGTTTTGCATAATAAACCTGCCCCATTCGCCAGTTTGTTCAATTGGAAGATTTCAGGTAATTATTATCTATTTTAAGTTGATGTCTCTCCATTCCCCATAAATTACCTGTTCTGCTTATTATACATATAAAGGCAGTTTGGTGGCTTCACCACATTATCATGAGGATTTTTAAATGAGTAGTGATGAACTTTTTGTTTCGGGGGTTTTCTTTTACTGATAAAAGTTTACATAACACAGGAAATCAAAGATTTTCAGGTATGTAAACAAATACGTACAACACACAGCAGTGTCTTTATCTGTATATCTAACACCTTGGTCATTTATGATCTTTTTCTGTCCTTTTGTGCACCTTAAATACCTACAAAAACATTACTAGTGCATAGTTCCTCTTCTTTAAGATCAAAGCCCAAAACAGATCAGCAAGAGCATGGATGTCAGGCTGTGCTGATATGCACCAGTTTTGCCATTTGTATGCAAAATCATCTGTTACCCCCCCCCCCAAACCCAGGTGCTTTAAAAGCTCTTTTAATCTTCATCTCTCCACCCCAGTCTATTGCCCTGTAACCTTTCTGCATAAAGGACAGTGTCCACACACAGAACAGAGGAGAGAACAAGAGGCTGAGCTGGTGCTCAGATCCCTCTATGGTTCAACTCATCCATGGGGAGATATAGTGCACTGCCCTGAAAGGCTAAAATTAGCCACTAGCTTACAGGACGGCTGTCTCTGTGCACTCAGTGTCTCTTCTGCTGCCTATATCTGTACTCTTATTTCAGCAGAAATCACTCTCCCTCTGTTATGTGTGCATGCATATTTACATACAGCCTGATGACATAATAAGGAAAGAGAGGGGTAGGTAAGGTAGCTGTGAAGTGATAAAGGTATCTATTTCTGGAGGTACAGGCTCCTGGAGGATTGCATCAAGACTAGAAAACAGGAAGTAGTGGGCCCTGTTTGAATTGCAAATGACTCATACAAGGCAGAAATAGGAAAAGGCTGATCACTTTCTCTCCACTTTCTTTCTTCAACTAAATACATAAGTAAAAAAAGAGTAAAACATAAGGGTGACGTTTTTTGGGTACATTTATATGATGTGCGAGGGTTACAGGGAGGTCTCACAAATTCCCAGGGACCGTCTCACTTTGCTGGGAAGCCTCTGTGACCTTTGGGTCACGCTGAGTCACAGAGGCCAGAGAGGAAATGATGTAGATGCTCATTAACACAATGTGGAGTTTGTTTGGGTTTGCATTTCAGCGGCATCACTTTGAAAAGCCTGCAAGCGGCAGGAGGTAGCCACAAGGCAGGAGTGCTTTTTGTTTTGTTTGTTTTTTTCAAATGGGGTTTTAAAGGAGAGGCTGCAGGTGTAGGTTGCTGGTCAGGTCACAGGATTACAAAGGATAACCTTCACTGTGATGTGCAGATATGTAAGGATACATTTAAACTGTCTGCCGTGGTTCACTGAAGTGCACTCTGCTAATACAAACACAATGTCTTCATGTTCCATTTACAGATTGTTTCTCATAATTAAAAGAAAACATTTAAACATTTGAACAATATTTGAATACTCCAACTTCTCTTTCAAGAATTAAATGTGTGTCTTTTTTGTGGTAATCTGTTGCTTTTCTCAATATAAGACTTCTAAGAAAACAGGAATTTTATCAAATTGGGCAAAGGAAGGAATGCAGAGAGTGTAGGTCTGAACGTATCTCCGTTTGACTCAGGCAGACAAAGAAAAAACACAACTTGCAAAGCCTTCATGTAGCAGACAGCCGGTCCCATGCTCAGGATATGTGTCACAACTAAAATCCATGCGCTTCAATTAGCTAATATGCACATACTCGATCGCCCATTAGCAACGTTCTGTTTGGTGCAGTCAGAAGCATCCCGCTGTTGGAGAGGAGTGATTAATATCTGCCCGAGTTCTGTTCAACATTTACTGTAAGGGAAATCAATCCAGATCTAAAAATAAAAGCACCAGAGTTGTGATAACAGCTGGCCAAATAAAAAAAAGTGATTACTGCTGAGGACTTTAATGTATGGCGTGAACTATAAAATGTAGTATGCTGGCAAGAAAGAAACAAATCATTTGTCATTGTGCCAAGAAGCAAATTAATTCTGTAACTAAACTCTTTAAAAATGCTTCAACCAGCATTTAAAATGTCTAAATTTATTCTTAATCTTGATAAATCATCTAGTGCAAAGTGGTTGCACATTGTTAACTCAAGGCTTAGTGTTTGCCATTTTAGAGATGTCTCCTTTCACAAAGACTCAAATACCTTTACTGTAGGTTTGTTTTCATACTGGCCGTTCATTTCTTTTTGTTTGTGTCTTGCCCGGTCCTGCTAAAGGTTTGCTTCCCACTTCCGCTAAGTGCCCGCTCATAAGGTGTCCTGTGATTGTTGGTGTTTTCCATCCATTACTGTAGGGTCTTTACCGTACAATATACAGTTCTGATTTGGCACTATATGAAAAAATTAAAACTAAATTGAAAATGTTTGAAAAACGTTGCTCCAATAGTTTAGCCTGTGCTTTGTGATCCAGTTTTTGCAGTTCGGTGGCGGTGAATTGTTCTGAGATAAACATGTGAAATGAAATTTAGACAAAAAAAAAAATGTCATATGACAGATCCCAGTTCATTTTGAGCAACTATAACGTTTTCATAAACTCATGACCACAGGAAAGGTAGAGCTGACACAGAGCCAAAAGCATATCAAATGCTCTCATTTGGCTTTGGCAAAATATAGGCTTAGAATTAAGTGCATCAAGCTTAAATATGACTGGGGATTGGGGCATAGGTCAGCATAATCCTGTAATACATTGGAGACAAACAGCCAAGATTTGATATGATAGTGATAGAAAGTCACACGCTAGCTCTGTCAAGCCAGTAGGCCGCTCATGCAGTTGGCCTTTCCGCATCCTTTTAAAGGCTTGTTAGAATAGAGCGGAGAACATTTCGAAACTTTGCAGGTACATGTTTATGTAAGGTAGCATGCTGATACGTAATACTGCAGGGATTAAAATTCAAATCAATGTTGCCCACAAGGTATGGCCTGAAGAGTCTTTGCTTACACGACTGCAACCTGTCTGGTGGATGTATGTACTGTAGGCAGATTTGAATCCTATGCACAGAGAAGAGAGCATGCAAGAGAATTACTCATCACCAAGCATCAAGCTGTGGGCCTGATGCACGCAATTACAAACTGTTCTTTATGCATCTTCAAATTGGACATGAGTGACCTCTATTTGAGGTTAGTGAGGATTAGCATGGGACTAATTTGAGGAGATTAAATCCACCACTGACTATTAGATTGAAGGATAACAAAACTGCTTCCAGGAAAATCTGGAATTCTCCTGCTTAGCATCATCTTGTAAATCTCCTGCTGGATCTCTTTTGGTTTTGCTTAATCACGAAGTTACAGTTGAACTTGGATTCTAAAAAATCATACCATGACGTAATGAGAATTCACTGGGAATTTGCAAGTTTCCCTGTCTTCTTCTGAAGGCTAAAGTGCTTTAGCCCACTGTGCTTTAAAAAAAAAAAAAAGGACCTCAACATGTAAGGCTAAATGAGCAACATTCCATATTATCTATAGGCAAAAAATGCCAGTCTCTCTCTGTGAAAGAAAAGCAGCCTGCTGGAAGTAATCATAAATCCCATGACTGTAATGTGTAATGTGTAGTCACGTTGGTGTAAGTATAGTTCAGCAATAAATAAATATAAATAGGGCTGGCATTATTTCAGAGCTTGAGGCTGTATGCGCTGAGACGCTAATCAGTCAGCAGATCTGCTTATCATACTGACTGGGATACTGTGTAAGAGCAGAGGAAAAGCCTTTCTAGCAATGGTATGCTTGTAACTTGGTTCTTTCCAAATCATGCGTGCTAGTACATAGGCTGCATAAAAAGCCCTGAATCTCAATGCAGAGGAACATTTAGGTAATGAGGCTCAGCAGTAATTTGGAGACAGAGACTTAATTAAGAGCCACATAGTGATCAATAGGATCTGAACACAGGCAGAAAACAAGCAGTGATCTATAAATATAGCAAAGAACCCCTTAACCATCATTTCTTCTTCACTGCCGGCTCTCATGTATGCATTTAAAACTAAGAAAATAGCCAGCATTATCAGTAAAATGTACATATGTATGTAAAATGTAAAAAGTAGCATTAAATAGAAATTCACCAAATAACCCGGTTATTTAAGTACAACGTAGTGACATTGTTATTTCCTACTGCTCCAAGCAGTTAATCTCTAAGCTATCCCTAAAGACAACAGACAAAAGATTATTAAAAAAATCACAGCCTCAGTTACTCTTCCAGATATCGATTTAGTTGTTATGAAAACAAAATATTTTCACCATACGGACTCATCCCACACAAAGCCCTGACACACTTAGAGAAGCCAAAGTGTTTCACATAAAAACAAGTCTTAAGAATCATATTGAACTGTATGATTTTAAAGGAGAACTGTAGTAATAACTGCACATGTAGACATTTGCAGCTAAAACACCAACACTGTGAATCTGAAGTGTCTCCAGTTTGATACGAGGCACACACACAAAAAATGGGCCACTGATAAATTTTTCGCCTCTGGAATCACAAATGTTCTCTTTTTATTCCTCTGCACCAACTCTGATATGATTTCAGCAACATATTTGATCTACCAATGCTTCAATGTACCCTCATGACCTCAGCAGATGCAAATTTCTGAGCATCAAATACAACTGCTAACGTGTCTCAAATACCAACAGTGAATGTGTGAAAGCGAAGGGCTCAAACTGGATGTGTGATATCGCAGAAGATCCTGATGCTCTTCTTCAACTCTCAACTTAACTACCGGTACCAGCCAATCAGTGCACACATTTAACTAGACAACTTCTTCGCCTTGTAACTTGTCGATTACAATCTTGCTGTCCAAGGAGATCTTCCTCCCGGGAACGCTGCTGATCATCTGCTCTGCTATCCATCGTTTCTGTGTCCGTCAGCATTATTCTCTTGTTCTTCCACTAAGCACATCACACTTCACCGCAAGCCGAGCTGCTTTGCCCACTGTCTCACCCGCTCTTCGTCTATTTTGGTCGTGTGAGCGTGATAACCTCAACACTTCTGTTCTGCCTTAATCTGTGCTCTACCATTCACAGATGCATTGGCAGAGGCAGCGTCCTCCGGGCAGAAGCTCACAGACCCGCAGGGATCAAATTTATGATCTTTTTTGGAAGGACTGCATTGGTGATCCA
Source organism: Hemichromis elongatus (assembly GCA_015108515.1). Classification (NCBI taxonomy): domain Eukaryota; kingdom Metazoa; phylum Chordata; class Actinopteri; order Cichliformes; family Cichlidae; genus Hemichromis; species Hemichromis elongatus. The sequence goes on along the minus strand of VUQR01007833.1, from coordinate 48,919 downwards.
CTCTGTGTCCTAAGCCTTTTTTCACTGTAATTATATAAACATCAGTCCCAGGGTCTGTAGGGATTCATGTATACAGTTAATGTATGCACATTCTTCTAGAAATTTCCTGCAGGGCTTATATTAGCCTGCCCTGTGCAAGACAGGCATGGTGCATTAGGACAACAAGTAAATGTATTTATGGATGAATGTTCTATTGATTTGTACCTGTAACCTGAGCAGTGGTAACAAAATAACATCAGCTCAGGTCTAATAAATCATGTACACAAACACGAGCAGTACTTATAGCTCAGACAGCAGCACCAGTGCATTTATAACTCTGTGCACTCGGCGCAATGAGAAAATTACTGGGAAGCAAAAGAGGCATGTGTGGACATATTGTCCAAAACACATTAGTGCCCTCAAGAATAACCGTTTTACCACATGACCCATTTTTAACGTCATCTGTTCAGTTATGCAAGTCTGTTGACAGTTTCACTGCATCATTATAGGAATCATCATTACGACGTAAGGCTGATGGAGGAAAGAAGGAAAAAAGAAAAAAAAAAAGCTGCGAGCGGACGATGAGCTGACAGAGAAGCGTGCATCTTTCACACAACAATCTCGGGCCGGAAATAAAAGAGTTATATCAAAGAAAAAAAACACTAATGCTGACATAGTATTACTCTGTTTTCACACTGACCAGGATAGATCAAATTTTGTACCAGTCAAATTAGCCCAAGGTGCACAATGCAGCAATAAAAGAAGAAGCATAAAGTGGGTTATACTGCAATTCATTTTATAGTTTGTTTATGTGAATTTATGTGAATGCCCGAATATTCTGAACATATATGCAGGGGTGGGGTAAATGTGATTAAATTGTTTTATTGTTTCAGATAAAATTAACTTTTTAAAGGAGAAATTACAAAATGATTGTGCTGTCAAATATAGTTCCTGAAAGCAATAAAAATAGAAATAGCCAAAATCTCAATTGGCAGATCAGACTTTAAAAAAAAAATCTAATTTAGTCAAGACAATCTGTGCATCTCCAGTAGATCTGCCTTAATAAAAGCAAGACAGAAAGAAAGAAAGAAAGAAGCTTTTCATTTGTGCAAATGTCACAGCAGAGCAGTGAAAGACAGACAGAGAGAGTGCTGTAGTCTGAGTTGTGGTTGTACTAAGAAGGTAGTCAGGGAAGATTAGTGCTCATGTGAGAGCAGGAGGGATTTGACTGGATTGCACAGGGTGACCTGCTGTGCTCATGTAAATATCAGCAAGATGGACCGTATCACAGTGTGCAGTGAGGACACACCCGTCCCAATACGCTTGGGGGTTGAGGGGTGGAGATTGCCTGGTGAAGTGATTTTAGATTGATTTTTACGTATATTTTTTATATCATCATACTCAAAGTTGCAACAAATTTTTAAAAAAAATATAATGGCATTAACAGTGTGTGTCTTTTCAGGATGATTGTTTTAGGAAGAGAAAAACATTAAAGAGGAAATCGGGAAATGGAAGAGTAAATGCATAGACCCTTGAGGGCAGTCTGATGTTATAATTACTCTTCTGTATAGCAGTGGAGCGGGATCATACTAACTAGCTTCAGATATCTCTTAGTATGTTTGCTGTACTTTCATGACTAGAGCTGACATGCTACATGTATCCAGTCCATATTGTAGCCATGCATTTGTTTACCGCCATAGTGTTTCTCCATAAAGCACAGTATGTGCTTAGATTCACATACAGCTGGATTTCAGCAGACGAGCATGTCGTCATGACAGATGGATGAAGGGTGCTTTTGCTCTTGGGAAGTGAGACCCTAATGCTTCAGTAGTTACTAATCAATTAATTTGCACACAAAGCACCATTACAGGATGTCTGCAATGAGTGTTGGCACTTGCCTTTAAACAATCAAGGGATCATTAAGCTCCTCATGCAGAATCAGTCAATAACAAACAGGTCTGTAGTGATTGGTCAATTATTCAATTAGTTGGTTGATAAGGACAAATATTCTGAAACCTTTTTGTCAATCAACCACTTATTTTTCAAGTAGAACCTTTGATGGTTTAGGTTTTGTTTTGTTTTTTAAATTATGAAGCTTAGATAACAGAACAGCCCAGCTCTCAACACTGTTTCATAAGTCCAAGAAGGGTGTTGGTGTTTATTAAGGCACGCATATTTAAAATGTATAATTGTGTTGCCATCCAAGGGTATTTTCTTATGATGCATTATAAAAAAAATTAGCATACCGTGTACAGTGGATACAGGCTTTTACAATGAGATTTTGATAATGCTCTGATTGAATAAGAAATCAGAAGGTCATACGTTTGCGAATAGGAAAAAATTGTGGTTGCCCAGTAACTGCACTGACTGAGCAGCTTAGGTAACCAACTGGTTGCCAAGAGGTTAAGAATGCAGCAACCTGTGAGTGATCATGTTTTTCATGGTGATTGCAAAGGTTGCCTGATGGGAGGCAAGTTGACTGCAGTCACTACTAAACAAGTTGGAAAACGTTTGCAAAACATTTGCATCTAATTTCTGAACGTGGCCAGAATGAACAAACCTTGCCTGCGACACATATGTTCACAACAGAAGACTCAACTCCACTGGTTGGCAACTAGTTTTCTGGTTATGTTCATATATAACAGCAAAGTGCCTGTCATTTTGCAGTTAAATTGCAGTCCTGCGGAAACTATTTAAAAACTAAACATCATTTAATTGCTTTATAACACACCAATGCTCTGGTGACAAATGATTAGCTGGTCCCCATGTTTGAAACAACCACAAGAGCACAAGCTGACAGCACACAGTTACACTTGGTCATAGCACACTCTTCAACCACTGTTTTCCAGTGTGTGACTGTAGCATTACGTACCAGGCATCTCCTCTTTCACTGTGACTCTGGATATGTCACCAAGATACTTCCTACATGCACAGCTACAACACTACCAACCAGTACTCAAAGTATTCTACTGTATTCCTTACACCGATCACTTGCACCCCTGTTACAGTATTCCAGTGAAAAAAAATGATCACAAATCAAGAAAATGGAGCTGACATGGGTGTATTTGAACCTCCACCATGATCTTTTTTTCTAATTTTAAGTATTGTTTATGTCTGAACAATAAAAATGTAACTGTTCACATACAAACCTTGAAGCCATGTACCAGACTGATGTGCCTGTGCCCCCCACGTGCCTGAAAAAATGGACTTTGTTGCCCTTACAGAAACCCTGGAAACACTGCAGCTTACTCACATGAAGTGTGTTAGATTGCAGAAACAGTCAACCAGTATAGTTCATTTGGAGGACTGTCATGTGACAACTTTCTGTACTGTGTGCACATTGCAAAGGGAAACTAGTCTCCGGGAGGGGATATCCCATGGGAATGGACAGAAGATCAAAGCTGCTTTCACTCACAGCTTTTTTCTGCTCAGAACTCCAGAGAGGGGCCACAGAAATCATGACTTCTTTATTGCTAAATACTGAAATCTGACATGTTTTCAAAAACAAAATTATAATAAAAAACAAGCAGCAGTTGTTAGGAGAAAAAGCTGGCTCTATTTCACTGCTCTGGTTCTGATGTAACACTTAAAAAAAGAGGAGGGTGGTTTAAGGTAACTGGAAGTATTAATTACTTTAAATTATTACCAGAAACAGTTGGTAGTTTGAATATAATACACTGTAACTCCACTTATTTTCAAAGACAGATGTTAGAATTATAATTCTTCTGTTTGTACACATGATTCGGTTTCCTGTCCCTTTTTGTCTTGCTGTCTTTACTATGCAGACATGTCTTATATCAAATGAAAGGCTGAACTGAGAGACGGACTGACAGCATCAGTAAGAGATGAAAAGAATCACACAGAGTATGCAATAAGCAGAAGTACTCCCATTGGTGCAGTATAAATCATTTTGAACACCGTGCACAGCTTGCAATGACACTACGACACAAAGCGACCTGTAAAGCCAGCCAGCACTTGTTGGTGAAGGCAGAGGACGTACAGTATGAAATACAGATACATTATTGTGGATATTCCAGATTCAGCACGTATGGTCATCTCCATTTTGAGTGTGTCTCATTCACCAGTCAGATAAGCGAGCTTCTGCTCTATCAGCACCCAGACAGGCTGTCCTTGAGCCTCTGGAGGAGCAAAATGAAGGACACCAATCAGAAGACGCTAAGGTCATCATGCTCCAAAAGGCTCGGTTGTGCCTGAATCTATCAGGCATCCCTTAAATTGCGACAACCAGAAAGGTCATTCAGCTACAAAATAGCCATAACATAAAGTATATAATATCACAATTCACACAAAAGTAGATTTTATTACACCACTTGGAAAGCTAACACCAACACACACCACTGTTAGGTATCAGCCAAACATCTGTATTAACTGGTGGGCCCATATTGTCCCTTTTAACTAATATTTGTCTGTTGTATTGCAGAAATTGCAGCACATCCTTAGTTTTACGCTTAAAAAAATGCTACAGATCTGACTATCCTGAAAGCATAAAAATGTGCAGTGTGTCTTTTTTTTCTGCTTCCATCCCTGCAATCCCATCACAGAAGATGAACGCCCCTCCCTGGATTTGAGTTCTTCCTGTTAAAAGGGATTTTTTCCTTCCTAATGTCGCCAATTGCTTGTCCAAAGGGCGTCGATGATAGTTGTGGTTTCTCTGTATTATTCTAGAGTCTTTACCTTACAATATAAAGCACCTATATGTGATTGTTGTAATTTGGTGTTCTATAAATAAAACTGAATTGAATTATAAGTGTGATGGTTCATTATTTGGATTCAGTTTTCCAAGTCATCGAACTTCGTTGCTTTCTAGGCATCCTCTCCCTCCTGCTGTTCTGTTTATGATCTGAACAAATCCAATATTTGATACTGGAGGAATGACACCTTATGTATATTTTATTTACAGAACCCATATGTTAAAATCTTATAATTTTCCACAGTCCCTCAGTTTTTATATGTATGCTGTTAAATACGTTAAGTATAAGTTATGTTATGTATGTTGCAGCATATTGTATTTTAACCAAACCTCTGACTGATTTAATGAATCTTAGCTCTGCCGCAGAGCGCTATACATTTCTGTCTGCCTTCAAATCGTTGGGCTTGTCAATTAACACTGTACTCTAAACCATATGGTCTAGCAATTTACTGGAAACAGTCTACTAGAGTTAACAAGACCAACTAACAACAGAAGGAGTAATGAGAGACTTGGCAAAGGGGAAATTGGTTAAATCTGCAGGGAACAAGGAGGAAAACGTTCTTTCAAGCGGTGCAATCTGGGATTTTCCACCGTATGGGCCAAGAGTGAGCTTCCCTCTGTGAGCTGAGCAAGAACACAGTTCAAGGCACATTACATTCAACGTCAGAGCTTTGTCTTAAAACAGAGAGGACAAGAACACAGACAGCATGGGGGAAGAAGCACTGTGCTTCATTTTTGTTTGCTTGACAAAATTGGATTGGAGGAGTCCATTAGGCTATTTTGTGGGACTTGACTTGCTTGTTTGTGTGTGTACTTGTGTGTGAAAGAAATGGGAAGAAAGAAACAAAGCTAAGAAGATCCCTGTCTGTGCAAGCGAAGATCATTTAACATGGTTAATGTCTCAAGGGCTCAAGCTCTCATTTAAGCGAGTAGAAGTCCCTCTCGACACAAAACATGAAACGTGTGACAGGCACATTGTCACACATGAAAACACGTGAGAGAGCTCTTTTGCAGCCTACAGCCTGCAACTCCCACACACAACACAAAACAAGTCTGCTTCGCCTCCAGAAACCTAGCATGCTTTGCAGTACAAGGTGGGGTTCCCTTGTGCGTTTATGCCAGTGACCAACAAAATGTGGGGAATCCTTCGATCCATCCACGCGCTACAGAACACACTTTTATTTGGATAGCTCATATAAACATGTACAAACACTGTCAGCATGAATTCATAGAAAAGTGAGAGGACTGTTCTCTGGCTACATGTTTAGCAACACTGGACAGAAAATATGCACACAGTTTAGAGTCATATCCAATATTGTTTGTTCAAGCACTTAATTTAGCTAGCTTTAATATAACCAGACTTGGGAATTGAATGGCCCCGAGCTACATCTGGTCCATTTGGTTATCCCTGACCGGCCTGCATGAGGTCACTGGGAATCAAACATAAGTGTAGTTTTTCCATTTCAGCCAGCAAACCCTCTTTGATAAACTCCTCCTCACAGAATGTGTTACTATTGGGTTATGGCTTTATTGCTTTTATTTTCAAAGGGAAATGCTATTTTTTTTATAAATTATAAACACATTTAAGTGCAAGCGAATGCAGCTTCACTGCATTTGAATTAGGACAAACTTTGATGAGATATCTCAGTTTGCTAGCTGTGAAGGTTATCCATCATTTAATGTAGAATGCAAAGTTTTTTAAATAAGATCAGATTGAAGTCTGAGATAAAAAAAAAAAGTGCTTAGTTTGTGGATGACAATTTGAATGACCATTATGAGACTAAACATGTAGAGAAGAGCAAAAAAAGCAGGAATGTACAGGTAAACCTTTACTAGCAAAGTTGCAACATGGACTTTTTTATCAAGTTTCTCACATCCGGAGATTCAGCAATCAAGCCCAGCTCTGTGATTTCCCATAAAAATAAAAAACAGCAACAATAAACAATAAGCCATTAACTGTGTTGCGCTAAAATACTCTGCAAAAAAAGAGACATTTGAGAATCTGCCCCCTCCAGGCAAACCATAAGAAGGTGGTTCTAGGAAATTTTTCATTTTGGGGGGTTATATTTTAAAAGGGACCGTGTACAGTATTAAAATAAATGTTGCCATTTGAAGCGTTGTAAAAGCTAAAGCTAATTTGCATCTGCATTCACTTGGCAGGTTACATGCAGAAGATCACAAAAATGTCACACAAAAAGTAAATTGCATAACACACAAAAGTGTTTAGCAGTCTGTATGTCTTTGAAGAATTACATCAGTTTGGATTTTATGAATTCTCTTGGGTGAAAGTTAATAAAAAATAATGCATTGTGGAAGGTAGCAAACCATTTATAAAACACCAAATACATTATGGAAAACAATTTTAAATCCTTCAGCTTCAATTTTAACTTTTCCTACTTGTACGTGGGATAACCAAAGAGTTTATTAAGGAGCTGGAAGCAATGCACTTCGTGTAAGAGACTACAAGAGGGAGTTCATGGAGTTAACAGCATGTTTGCTGGGGCTGGTGATAAAATGTTGGAGCACTTGCTCCATTGGTTACTCATGTTAATTGCTTAAATGTAGCATCTACTCTTATCAGTGGCAGTTTAGAAAAGAAATAAAATTGATACTGAGCATAATTGAATTCATCTTACTGGTACGTTACTCCCCAACAGTCTAAGTTTCCAAATTAGTTACCCACCCATCATAAACAAAGCATTTGAATTTACAGGATGTAGCAATTTCTTTTTTTTTGTTGTTGCCTTTCTTCATTTGTATTAATGCTGTAGATCCTTTATGGTCTATGATTTTTAATTCAATTCATAAAAACAATAGCACTGCCAGTTTTAAATAATTAGTAGTCGATTTAGTAAAAGTCTGCAGAGTCCATCAGCAACATGACTTTATTCTGACTATACAAACAGCAGTAACAATAGAATTTTAATAAAATGATGACCACTAAAGTAGTAAACTGTTCTCAGATTTATAGGCTTCTTTAACATGTAAAACCAAAACTATAGGTGCTCATAGGTAAAGGTGGAAAATGCATAACACAAGATTGACCTAAAAGAAAAGCAAAAGCATCAAAGCATGTGTTTCAAGTGACTCTGACAGAGGCAGAACCCTAGATCCAAGCAGTTTATGTCTCCCTGGACTCTCATGTAACAATATCCTAATGCAGACTAGAAATGTCCAGTCAAAATGTCACGATGCAGTCACAGTGGGCATCAATTTTATCAAAGCTGCAACACGTGAAACTTTTGTTAAGCTAATTTATTCATCATTATCTTCAGCGGCCTGATCAACCAGGCTTACAGTATAACTCCTCCTACACTTCACACACAAGCTGCTTCTTGGCTGCTGGCTCAGTTTGATAAATGGTGTGCACATCACCAGGCACCAAGAAAACTATGATACACCATATAGTCAGTATGGTGTTAAAGTCTTCCTGTCCTACAGTGTCCTCAACCTAACCTATAAGCAAGAGCAGAGTGTTTTGTGCTTTGAAAATCAATGCCCCCTGTTCATCTTGGGACATTAAATATAAACAACCAGCTGTGCCTCCTTGGCAATGTTTGCTTCTTGAGTTACCCCAACAGAAAATCTGGGCTAGCTCACACCTGCTCCACAGTTGGAACATGTTCACATTTCAACTTTCAGTGGTGCTGTCAACTTTACAGCTTTAATGCTGTTAAATTCATGTCTATAAACTATATTATTGTGCACACATTTTTCTATTTTTTTAGCTACAGTGATCCTATCCATGCTATTGGTTCATTAGCATTAAGTATTATAAAAATACTGTACACAGTAGCAAAAGTTAGTACAGCATCCATACATCAAAATACCCCACAGGTATGAAATACATATATAAACATAAACACATAAGGTAAGACGCAGTCCCACAACAATCCCCAGACTCTCACATCACATCAAATCTCAGGAAACAGGAAGCAGTTGTACATCGTCATCAACTTGTGCCTTTGCTCTTTCACAGAGGAGAGAACAGCAGCCGTCCCTCGTCACTACTGCATGCGTGTCCTATAACTAAGAGGATGTACAGTAATAATGAGGATAGGTTCCGTTTAACTTTCCTCCAGTAAATGCATTTGCTGTGACAAAAGGATTTTATATCTTCTTTATAGATTCATGTTGCCTTTATTTAAGGTGGTTGCTAACTAACTGGCAGAAGATGTATCTTAACAACCATCAGAGGTACTAAAAAAGACATTACTGCATCCAGTTTAATTTTTCTTTAATTTTGCATAATTGCAGAAAAAAACAGGGTCAGCAGCACAATAAACAAGGGAAGAAAGTATTAAAATGGAAAACTATAACTCC